>JAODAL010002127.1:0-205290 GCA_025379985.1 Phyllomedusa bahiana | reverse complement strand
TAAAAGGGCTTTAACTACCACCGTACGCAGATGACACCATTTTATACTCCGTCCTGATATTAACCTCTTCTCTCCCGGATCCCAAAATGCCTATCATCCTTTTTCCTCCTTCTTCTCCTCCCGTGGCTTAAAAACTAAAAGTAGATAAAACAGACCGCATCATGTTTGCACCGTCCCTCTCTCTCCCTCCACCTGATCTCTCCATCACTGTTAATGGCCACACCCTCTCACCAGCTCCACAAGTCCGCTGCCTTGGGATAGCCTTTGACTCCTCTTTACCCTTCAAACCGCACATCCAAGCCCTCACCTCTGCCTGCCGCCTCCACCTGAAAAATATTTCACGCATCCGCCCATTCCTCAACTCTGACACTACTAAAACGCTAGTCCACGCCCTCGTCATCTCCCGCCTTGACTACTGCAACATCCTTCTCTGTGGCCTCCCAGCTAGCACCCTCGCTCCCCTCCAATCCATCCTCAACTCTGCTGCCCGTCTGATTCACCTTTCTCCCCGCTATTCCTCTGCCTCTCCCCTCTGCCAATCCCTTCACTGGCTGCCCATCGCCCAACGAATTCAGTTCAAATTACTAACCCTGACCTACAAGGCTCTCCACGACCTCTCCCCTCCATACATCTCTGCCCTAATTTCCAGATACCTCCCCTCACGCAATCTCCGCTCCTCACAGGACCTTCTCCTCTGCTCCCCTCTCATCAGCTCCTCACATAACCGTCTCCAAGACTTCTCCCGTGCTTCACCCACACTCTGGAACTCACTGCCCCAACACATCAGACTCTCCCCCACTCTCACCAGCTTCAAAA
Source organism: Phyllomedusa bahiana (assembly GCA_025379985.1). Classification (NCBI taxonomy): domain Eukaryota; kingdom Metazoa; phylum Chordata; class Amphibia; order Anura; family Hylidae; genus Phyllomedusa; species Phyllomedusa bahiana. The sequence continues at coordinate 204,474 of JAODAL010002127.1, read as the reverse complement.
GCAACCTGAAAACCCATCTCTTCAGGATAGCCTACAACCCACACTAACCCCACCACCACTACACCGGCCCGCAAACATGTCTGCCCCACACCTTCTGTCTCTCCCCTTCTTCCTTGTAGATTGTAAGCCCTCGCGGGCAGGGTCCTCTTTCCTCTCTGTTTCAGTTACTAGTCATTTTTGTCACCATTGTATTTGTTCAACATTTGTTATGTATGTAATTCCCCTTAAATGTACAGTGCCCTGGAATTAATGGCGCTCTAAAATAAATAATAATAATAATAATAATAACAGATGTCTCCAGTTGATCAATCAGCAAGGTCTCCATTTCCTGTATTTTACTCTCTATTTGGGTGGGTGGAAGGAAAGTGCTGAGTTTTGTTTTGTACCGGGGATCCAGGAGGGTGGCCATCATGTTGGAGGATCATGTTGGAGGAAATGGAGCATCCAAATGGAGCATCCAAGCACTCATGTGAGAGATGGAGCCTTGATTTCCCAAGCCTCTGGGTCGAGGGGCACTAGCAAACTGATCTTCCTCCTCCGCCTCAAATTCGCGCCAACCTCTTTCCAAGGCAGGGACGTCGGTAACGTCGGTGTCTAGGAATACCTCCTCCTCCGCTTCCTCCGGCACAGCTTCAACACAGCCCTGACTTGCCTGAGATGATGCACCCTGAGAGCTGATGCGCCGCCTTGCACTAGCCCTGGACCCCGAACCACTGCCTAATGAAGACCGATGAAATTGTGAAACTGTCGGGCCTTGTGGATTTGACGGAGAGAAAGGCTCCGTGTCCGCATCTGTGTCCATCTCCTCCTCCGTCGCTGGCGGGACCTGTTTCAGAGTGTCCAACGATCGTTCCAGAACTAAGATCAGCACAATGCTCATGCTGACAAGGGCATTGTCCGCACTGACCATTATGGTGGCTTCTTCAAAACGGTCAAGGATGGTGCAGAGCTCTTTCACCTGCCTCCACTCTCGGTGGCGCCCCACCCCGAGGACCGCACCGCTGCGTGTCGGCCCTGTGGCACTGCGTACTGCGTCATGGCATTGCGCTGCTGCCACCATCGCTGGAGCCGGGGGCGGGTCGAAGTCCAGCGTGTTGCCACGTCAACAATGAGACGGTTGACGGGGACGCGGAGCAGACGCTGCAACGCAGCCAGGCGGGACGAAGCAGGGTGCGAACGGCGGAAGTGCAAACTTAGACTTCGAGCCTTCCTCAGCAGGCAGTCCAGACCCGGGTAGCTCTTTAGAAATTTCTGGACGACAAGGTTCATGACATGTGCCAGGCAAGGGATGTGCTCCAGCCTACCAATCTTAAGGGCGGCCAGCAGATTTCGCCCGTTATCGCACACCACCTTGCCTGGCACAAGGTTCTTGTCACCCAGCCAGCGCTCGGTCTCGTTGCAGAGAGCCGTCCACAGCTCCTGACCTGTGTGTGGACGGTCTCCAAGACAGATTAATTTCAACACGGCCTGGTTTCTCTGGGCACGTGATGCCATCAGAGGACCTTGGGGGAAAGAGCCCTGCACCATCCCTGCGGTTTTGAAGAGAGTGCGCCGAGCCCGAGAGCCAGCGTCACCCCCAGAGACATCCACCCAGCTCACCCAGTGAGCTGTCACAGAGATATAGCGGCCTTGGCCGTGCTTACTAGTCCATGTGTCGGTGGTCAGATGGACTTTTCCGGACACAGATGCAGACAACGCGCTTGAAATTTTAGATGACACGTGGCTGGCCAGGGCAGGGACAGCTTTTCTGGCAAAGAAATGCCTGCTCGGCATCTGGTATTGGGGCAGGCAAGGGCCATGACGTGGCGGAACCTATCTGTGTCCACCAGACGGAAAGGCAACATTTCCAAGGCCAAAAGCCTGGCAATGCCGACATTCAGGCTTTTGGCTTTGGGATGGTTTGGGTTAAAGTGTTTCATCTGCTCCCAAACCTGGAAGTCAGAAGGCTGGCTGCTAGACTGGCCGCTGTATGGCGTGCAGGTCGTCAAACTGGCGGAAGGAGAAGGGGTAGGATGGGTCTCTGGTGGTGCTGGTGGTACTCGGGCGACGGTGGAGGCTAAAGCGGAGGCTGATCCCTGATCATGACTCTGAGAGACATGGGCAGCTGAGGAACGCTTGGTGGTGGCGGAGGAGGAGGCGGAGACAGAGGGTGTGACAGTGGTTGGAGGCCCTGGGTCGGTCTGGCCTTTTTTGGCCAAGTGTTGCCTCCATTTCAACTCATGCATTCGCTGCATGTGACTAGACATGTTGGTGGTGGTTAAACACCTAAGATTCTTCCCTCTACTTATGCGTTTACGGCAAAGGCGGCATGACATCGCTGGGTGAATCAGAGGCTTGCTTAAAGGCGGCCCAGGCTTGAGAGGTCCTGGACCTTTGGACGGCGATAAGCGTGGAGCGGGGGTTCCGCTGACCGTGGCAGGCGGACTCATAGCAGCGGACTTCTGCGACCGCCCTCTCCCCGTTTGAGGCGGGACCCGGATTGACACGACCCGATCGTCTTCCTCCTCGTCCAGTGATGAAGCGCTCGCAAGCAAATTCTGCTGAAAGACCATGTTGTATCCGCATGTCGTCATCATCATCATCATCAACACAGGTGACTTAGTCGTCCTGACATTCTGCATCCAGGAGCTGCGGGCTACAAGCAAGAGAGACTGCAATGCGTTGCCGACCGCCCGGGAATTTTGCCGATTGACCGGCTTCCTTCTCCTCCTCTGATGGCATCAGTAACTGGCGCTCAAAGCAGACTAAATCATCCTCTTGATCTTTAACATGCCTTCTGACCCCAACCGCATTTTGTCATCAGAGGTCTTCAGAAAATGGATTATCCACAGTGGTGGGTACACGAGTTGACATTTGGGCTGCCCTCGCTTCATGTTGGACAGATGCTGATGACATTTGTGGCCGTGACTGGGAGGACGAGGAGGTAAGACTGCGGATGCAGTTGCATTAACCACTGAAGAACAGATTGGCGACGCTGTTCGTTACTGAGATTCACAGGGCCCTGACCCACGATGACAGGCCTGACGGTCCTGCAACTGACGATCCGCTGGCATGCGTGTTTGTCGCCAGCACTGGAAGGTGCACCTTCTCTCGTACCCTACCTCCATGTCCTACCCCCTCTTTGCTCGCTTACCACCGAATTTCGCTCCATGTCAGAAAGATAAAAATATTGAGAAGGTATGGAAGAGTTTGGAAAGTCTCTTATAAAAAGATGGCAAATCACAGCTATTCTCAAATCCCTCAAATCAAAACAAAGTTGCTGGATTCAAATTTAACTGCAAGGTGGCTCTATCAACAAAGCTGGCCTGCGCCAAAGTGAAAAAAACACCTGTCTGAAATGTATACGGGATAATTAAAGGTATTTTTTGGCACCTATCAATTCACCTGTGGTGACTACAAAATTGCTGTATTCAAATTTAACTGCAAAGTAGATCTATCAACAAAGCTTGACTGACCAAAAGTGAAAAAAACACCTGTCTGAAATGTATACGGATATTAAAAGGTATTTTTGGCACCTATCAGTACACTTGTGGTGACTACAAAGTTGCTGGATTCAAATTTAACTGCAAGGTGGCTCTATCAACAAAGCTGGACTGGGCAAAATTGAAAAAGAACACCTATCTGAAATGTATACTGATAATAAAAGTGGAGTTTTGCACCTAACAAATAGACCTGCAGTTACTAGAAAAATATCTGTATCCTAATATAAGGCAATGCAATGTCTAAACAAAGTTTTGGCTGTACAATATACAGTATCCTTTATAGAGCTGGTCTGTGTTCGCCCACGTGCTCCCCCCTTCCCCATGACTTTATAGCGGTAGATGCTCCTTTAAAATTCTCTGCCTAACTACCTAAAATCTGCAAATCTCTGATCTAACTAACTTCTAAGGATCACAGCTAAAAGTAGAGCTGTCTCTGTGAAAAAATAGAATAATTTCGCTGAGCTGTTTGCTGAGCTGTTTGGACAGAGGCAGAGCGCACGTCCTACTGCTATGAGACGCTGACCATGAACAGGAAGGGCTGTTCTATGTAAAACGAGGTCATGTGATTTTTCCAGCCAATCGCAACCATACACATCCCAGTCATGACGTCGCACACACATCTCACCCTGCTCTATTCTGTAAGCTGATTTGCTGGCCACCAAAATGACAGGAAGCTCCTAAAATTGCGCGATATTAATAGATTATGCACAGATTTTAACCTAAATTATCGCGTGATCTAAAAAATCTGATCAACGTAAATACCGTGCCGATTTCAACTTTGTCGATAATAATCGCTCAACACTATTGGCGAGAAGAAGGATGGTGATCAAGGGTAGAGGGGAAAAGGAAGTATAATTATTCCTATCTAAACAAGCCAATACATATCAATAAGATAGTGGTGTGACAATATAAAAAAAAAAAAATCCAAAAAAACTGTGTACAGGGAAACATCAGCCTTGAACACCTCACACATGATTTATGTTAACTGTCTTTAGTACAAGTCTCAGATCCTGATTGAGCCGCTATCCATCATCTCTGTCTTCGGTGAAGTCTCTGAAATAGGCCAACCTTGTGAAGCAGAAGGGCTCATTGTAGCTGATGAAGACTAGCCTCCAATGGATTGAGGCTCCAAGAGTGATTGTAAGGCCTTGTTGGCTTCTTTGAGTGTGTTATAAGTTTCTAAAGTCCCCTCCTTATGGAACACCCCGACAATTGATGGGTACATCAAGGTGATCCTCACCTTTCTGTGAAATAATTTAGAGCAATGGTATGAAAAAGCTCTTCTCTTGTTAGAGACACTGGTAGTAAAGTCAGGACTTTGCAGCGCTTAATGGTCAAGCCCTGGGTTAGGCACCTGTAGGCCCTTAAAGTGGTTGTTTCATCACACTGTTTCAGAGCCAAAAGTAGATTCAGATTTATGCATGCTATCTCTTCTGGTTAGGCTGTGGCTGCTTCTATGGCAGTGTTTAGCATATCAGCTTGGCATTCACAGTACTTATTTAAGCATTGACATGAGGGCAGCAGATGATATCTATAAGTACAGAGCTTAAAGTAAATAAAGAAAAGAGACTAATTATTTGTAGGACATAAAACACTCTGCTCTCAAGCTGCCGACAGCCCAACCTGTCTTTTTCCCTGCTATTAGATAAGACAGAGCAGAGAGAGAAGGGGAGAGCAGGACGATAACCTGGAGAAACCTGTGTGCACTCAAAGCTAATAAATTCTATCATATCTACTCAAAGCCAAGAAAGCAATACATTTGGAATTACTCTTCAATTGGTCAGTAAAATGAGAATGCTTGGACTGGGGCAAAATGTGTGCAGGTGGGTAAGCAACTGGCTCAGTCATAGAAAACAAAGGGTAGTAATTAACGGTACATACTCATACTGGATCCCTGTTACTAGTGGGGTACCACAGGGCTCAGTATTGGGCCCTATGTTCGTTAATATTTTCATTAATGATCTTACACATGGATTGCACAGTAAAATATCGATCTTTGCAGATGATACTAAGCTCTGTAAAGTAATCAACACAATAGAGGATAATGTGCTATCACAAAGGGATCTGGATTAGTTGGAGGCCTGGGCAGAGAAGTGGCATATGAGGTTTAACAAGGATAAATATAAGGTTATGCACATGGGAAGGAAAAATCCATTCCATAATTACATGTTAAACAGAAAAAAACACTGGGAAAAAGTGACATGGAGAAGGACTTGGGAATCCTGGTGAACAGTAAACTTAATTGCAGCAGCCAGTGTCAGACAGCAGCTGCCAAGGCAAATAGGATCATGGCTTGTATTAAAAAGGGCATAGATGCACATGATGAGAACATTATTCTCCCATTATACAGGTCACTGGTTAGACCACACATGGAATATTGTGTACAGTTTTGGGCACCAGTGCACAGGAAAGACATTGTAGAGCTTGAACAGATACAAAGGCAGGCAACAAAAATATTAAAAGGACGTGGTTGATTGCAATACCCAAATAGATCAGCAAGATTTGTGTTATTTAGTTTAGCGAAAGCAAGGCTTCAGGGGGACATAATAAATATGTTTAAATATATTAAAGGTCAATATAGAGATCTCGCTCAAGATTTATTTATAACAAGGGTGCATCCTCTACGTCTTGAGGAAAGAAAGTTTCTACATAAACATAGAAAGGGATTCTTTACTGTTAGAGCAATGAGGATGTGGAACTCTGCCAGAGGAAATTGTCATGGTGAATTCAATGACAGAGTTCAAAAAGTGTCTGGATGTATTTCTAGAGAGCAATAATATAACAAGTTATAGTGATTACGAATCTGGAGAAGGGGCGTTGATCCAGGGATTTAGTCCGATTGCCAGATTGGAGTCCGGAAGAAATTTTTTTCCCTAAAATGAGGACAATTGGCTTCTACCTGATGGGGGATTTTGCCTTCCTGTGAATCAACAGTTTAGTAAAATAGGCTGAACTGGATGGACGTCTGTCTTTTTTCGGCCTTACAAACTTATGTAACTATGTAGTTATTGGTCCTTACATGTTTAAGGCCAATCTTTGTAGTGAGACAACCTATTTAAAAGACTTCAAGCAATAGTGTAGCACTAAACCACCCAGGTTACATGTACGGCATTAGCAGGACCCCCCCTGCATGAAAACATACTACATTAGAACAATATGCCGTAAACCACAAATATTCTCTTTGCGTTTTTATGGATATTTTTATTCTTTTTATATTATAGAACAATCTTCACCAATTTTGCCATAATAAAGCGTTGGCTGAAATTTTATATACTTCTCATATAAGCACAACAAAAGTTCAGAAAAATGTAACCTGGATCCTCAATGAGGTTAAATGTCGCGAAGGGTCGGCAGGTTTCCGCCAAAGGTATCTACTGATTTCGATGCCTTTCAACAGAGATCATAGGAGCAGCCGGTTTAGATGTCCTCCATAAGAAACACCACACGACGTTTCGGGGGATAACCACGCCCCCTTTCTCAAGTGTGACATTTTTCTGAACTTTTGTTGTGCTTATATGAGAAGTATATAAAATTTCAGCCAACGCTTTATTATGGCAATATTGGTGAAGATTGTTCTATAATATAAAAAGAATAAAAATATCCATAAAAACGCAAAGAGAATATTTGTGGTTTACGGCATATTGTTCTAATGTAACCTATTTAAAAGACTCATTTTGTCCATGAAGTCTAGATATTTTACCATCACTTGTCTGAGATTTGAATGAGGTTCTTTGATGGCCGATTGAGATTGACATGGATCTGGAGTTCTTCCCACCTTACAGGTGCCTGCGAGGCCCAATGTGGGCAGTAGCTCTTGACTACAATAAAGAACCAAATCTCCAGGGGAGACTCCTTCAGGAATACTGATGATACAAAGATTGTTCTTTCTAGAATGGTTTCCTAAATCTTCAAGCTGGTCTTTAAGCCTGATATTTAAATGAAGAAGTTCTTGAATCATTATATTAATAGAGGAGTGTTCTGTAGACTGAAGCTTTGTCTCAAACCCTTCCAGGCGAAGTTCTTGTTGTGTACCTCTGATCGCATCTGTGTGAGCATGGCAGAAACAATGGTAGCCAAAGTGTCTTGCAACTCTGGGGTGATCCATTTGAGAATCTCGATTGCCAGTTGTTTATAGTCAAATTGTAACTCCTTACTTCCCTTCTCCAATTCCTCTACTTGGTCTCCCAGTTTTGCAGGTAAGCTAGATTTGGAAGAAGTCGGTGAGGGTGTATTTGAGGTTTGTGTCTTAGATTTATTTTGAGACTTGTATTTACTTTTATGGCCCATTATAAGAACAAATCGGTCAACTAGTATGGACGACCCAATAGTAAGGAGTGATTGATTGTTATTGGCCAAGGAAATATCAATAGGCAGGGGTTAATTTGGTAACTACTTCCAGTGAGGCAAAGTCCCATGACACTAGAAATGTACAGATTATTTATTCTAAGCAAGAAGTGAATATGTTCGATAAGTAGGTAGAAGCTAAGTACTAATTGCAAGCAGGAAAATGCAATGATATTGGGATTTTCCTTTTAGAAAAAAAATTTATGATTGTTATGTAGAGTATAAAATAAAGGTACCTGAGGTAATAAATGTGTATTTGAGAAGGAAAGATGACATTAGCATGCAGTATAGGCCAAATGTAGGAAAGGCTAAAAGCAGTAGTCAGCAAGAGGTGTATCTTGCTAACTACAGCTGTCTACTCCGATCTAGAAATACACAATCCAGCAAATCACAGACAGGATAATAGCATACAGCAAGTCAATCTGCTGTTATCAGTGAGGCTGTGAGTGCAAAATGGCATGCTTCCCAGCCACAACATCTTTGTACACTTGGATTTACTTTAATGGCTGGAATTATGTAAATAATGCTGTTCCCATCGAGTATGAGGGGCGAGTGTTCGCCGGCTCTCTAAAGACTTAACGGAGAGTGAGCTCCAAGAAAATCTGCCATCAGTTATTAACGCGCTTAATGGTATATCAAGTTTGCGCATTAAGTTGGTGCATAGACTCGCTACGTGGGTGCCAAGTCTCTCTCCTCTGTGTTGTCTCTCTTTTCCATTGCGAGACAAAAAAAAATGCCTGCTCCTGAGAGTCTGCACTGGGACCTTTTGCTAGACGCCGCAATGGCAGAAAGACTGTCCCTCCGCGGCAGGTTGGCAAGCAGCACTATTGGAGGAGGGTGGTGATGCTGTGAAGCGTGCAGCTTAAATTGTGGTGCGACAAGCCTGATCTGCGGCCGATGCAGCAGGGCTCTTTCCATTGAAGCAGGTGAAGAGCGAGTGTCCGGCTAGAAGACTTAGTAGGAAGTGAGCTCCAAGAAATGCCGCCAACAGATATTAGCTCACTAATGGCATGTTAAGGTAGCATGCTAAGTTGGTGCACCGAGTCCCTCTGCCTGGTGCTGTCTCTCCGTACCAGATGTGAGCTAGATAATTGCTCGTTCCCGAGACTGTACTGGAGCCTTTTGCTAAATGCAGCAGTGGTGGAGATATGGTCACTCCACAACAGGTCGGCAACGCTCTGTAATAAATCCCTAATGTCCTCTTGGAATGGGTTAAATGAATCTCAAGTGGCCAGGCTCAATATTCGGCGTATGAGATGGTAAATAGGTGGGAAGCTGCGGTGGTACTGTACTGTGTGTCTGCTCATGATGGCACTCAAACCCAAAGTGGATGTTTTTATGAGCGGCTCATGTAGTTTTAATTGAAGGCGAGGCTAAAGTAGCAGTTTGAATGGTCAGTGATTATATTATTATTTTTTTTATTTTATGTTCAATTTATGTATTTTTCACATAAAGGGCTGTAACACACTTAGCAATGAGCGGCCGGTGAAGAGGATTTACCATAACGGGACTACCCCTTTAAGCAAAGATTATCAAGACCCAGAAGCTCCTGCTGGTACCCTGCTGGTATCTTGGCGATCACATGACCATCAGGGATGGTAAGCAGGAAGCCTGAATACTCCCTGCTGAGCTGTTTACACAGTGCTTAATAAGCACAATGTTTACAGCAATTGGACAGGCAGGGACAGTAATAAACTATTCCTGCCTTCTGTCTGAGGAGCCTGACTTTTGCCAACAGCTTGTTCCATACCTCTGTTGCTGCAAAATCTCCATACAGCTGCAAGGATGTTTCAGAATGTCCTTGCACAGTTGTATGCCGTCCGTCCAGATGTGTATAGTCAACCGTTATAGGCAGTCGCAACCAGTTAATGCTAAACTTCTGTATTCCTAGAAAAACAGATTAATTTAACGCATATGGCATACAAAGCTTAAATTTGACAACAAACAAATATATTGTGTTTTCTAAGATTTATGTGTATGTCAAAATATACAACAAAATTTTGTGAGGCAGAAACAAGACACAAAAGAAACAGCCTACATAAATCTTTAGTAAGAAAATGTCATAGTATCTCTGTGGTCTTTAAACACTCCTCCTGTCTTCAAAACTCTTCTCTTTGAGCCTTCTGAGCCTTGTAGATATAGACATCAAAATTTTTGTCGTAGTAAACTTGCTCCACAGTAAAATGTTTTCTCATCATATCTAGAAAGGTGTGGTCACGCTGGTATCGAATTCTACATGCCAACAAGACTACAGTGTGCTCTGAACTCAGGTGGATTATAGTGTTTAAAAGGTCTTGGAAAGTCTCTTCAAGATAAATTATATCTGCTCCTAGAATCACATCAAAATGAGAAAAATGCTCAAGTCCGATGCCCCAGTTCAGTGGTGTCACTGTCATCCTGTGCTCAAGTTCTTTGGGAAGATTATCGTGAACATTTGATTTGAGAAATTCCATTGCCAGGTCTCGATCAGTCACAGTAACATTAGCACCTACGAAAGAAAACATTTGTGTTTAAAAAAAACAAACAAAAAAACCCAAACTATTTTAGAATCATTATTGTATTATTTATATTCAAAAACTGTGCTTTTGGGAACAGTTCGAAAATTGTGCTGTTCAGACAATGGTCCTCATGGATTAAAATGGTCAAAATTAAACAAATTAATATCTTTGTTAACCATACTAACCTCTTTGCTTATTATGTCCAGTATGTTGTATAACATCATGTCTGAAGAAAGGAGCTAGTCCTCTCGAAAGCTCACTATCAAATATACTCAGTTAGCCTCTAAAAGGTATCGCCTGATTTCTTCACTCTTCTACTACTTTCTATGGCTAACACGGTACAACATTATACTACTATGTCCAGTATCAAAATTGTCAAAAAAACAAGTAATCCATTCTACCTGTATTTTTTTAGTTCTGTAAATTGTCAGGTATGCCGTAGTTAGTTAGTGCCTTGCAGTAGGTGTTCTGCTTCACAAGTGTTATCTACAGAAATTGGAGTAACATTAAATTGATAGCCATATGAGGGTTCAATTAAACATAAAAAACCCCTCCCAAAAAATTATGCTCAGCACCTGCTGAGCAACGTGAAAAAAAAAATAAAAAATGACCCAGGTGCAAATGCAAACACACAAAAACGAAACGCATGTCCACGAGCCACAGATTTTCATGTATACTATATGTAGCAGAAATGTACCTCGAAATAAATCATATACTAACTGTCTGTTAGGGTATATTAACACGGCGTAATTGCGACACGCGCATTTTCCCATGTATTTGTGCTTAATACGCGGCCAGATGTACGCTGCAATTACGGTAATCCATAGCTCTCAGAGAACTATGGATTTTGCCTCGTCCCCCCACGCATATAGTACGATTGTATTGTATGCGCGGGGAGAGAAGTGACATGTCAAATATTCGCGGTGTAAGTGGTTGTAAAATGGCCATGCAGAGAGATACAGAACACCGTGCGGGCAAGGCGGAGGCGGCGCTCCCTCTGGTGAACGGTGCCCTGGGCGATTGCCTGCTCTTAGGAACGGCCCTGGCCAAGACCATACAGCGGTTTAACAAAAGAGGATCCGCTCGGAACAGACCTTACCCTAACCAACCAAAGAAGTTAAGTGCACATGCTCAGTGTCATATCCAGAAATTATGTTCAAAATGAGTGCTGGCAGCACTTCTGCAGAGTGAGGAGGGAGGGGTGTCACCCTGTTAGCACTCAGTCTATACATCACACTTGGTCTGCATGGCTGTCGTCCCAGAACAAAGCATCTTCTAAAGATGATGCACAAGAAAGCTCACAAACAGTTTGCTGAAGACAAGCAGACAAAGGGCATGGATTACTGGAACCATGTCCTGTGTCTAATGAGAACAAGATAAACTTATTTGGTTCAGATGGTGTCAATTGTGTGAGGAGTACAAACACACAAGTGTGTCCTGCCTACAGTCAAGCATGCTGGTGGTAGCATCATGATTTGGGCCTGCATGAGTGCTGCTGGCTGTGGGGAGCTACAGTTCATTGAGGGAACCATGAATGCCAACATGTACTGTGACATACTGAAGCAGAGCATGATCCTCTCTCTTTGGAAACTGGGCCACAGGGCAGTAACATGATAATGATCCCAAACACGCCTCCACTGCCTTGCTCAAAGAAAATGAGGGTAATGGTGCTGGATTGCCCAAGCATGTCCTCAGACTAACACTATTAAACATCTGTGAGCCATCCTCAAACGGAAGGTGGAGAAGCGCAAAGTCTCTAATATCCACCAGCTTGGTAATGTCATCATGGACGAGGATTCCTGTGGCTGCAACCTGTGAAGCTCTAATGAACTCCATACCTAAGCAAGTTAAGGCAATGCTGGAAAATAATGGTAGCCACACAACGTATTGACACTTTGGGCACAATTTATCCATTGTCACTTTTGTTGCCAGTGGTTTAGACATTGATGCCTGTGTGTTGAGTTATATATAACTTATACATACACACACACAAACAATATATATATATTTGTCCCCTTCCCAACGTCTGCCATACAGTAGGGCACCCGCGCAGCCGGCAGTTACTCTGATCCTAGCCATTTAACCTCTTATATGTCACGGACAATTGCGACTACGCATCTACAAGGTTTGCCATAGGGAGGACACTTCCTCTGTCCCCATTTGCACCCCCTGTGCGATCACAGAATGCCAATGGTTGCCATGACAGCAAAGAAGCCTAGCAAAGGATTCTGGGCTGTCTGTGACATTACAATGCCAGGGAGCATGGTCTGGCATCCTGATTGACAGTTATATAAAACATTGCAGTACAGTACTGACTGTCATGTATTATACTAGCAATAAAGTGCCAAAACTAGTTCCAGAATAAAAATAAATTAGAGTAAAACCCACACACCACCCTTTTCCCATTGTGTGTAATTACATAGGCTATAAAACGTTCACATTATTTGACCCGTAAGATGAATGTTCTAAGGAAAAGAAGTTCCAGAAGTGCGATTGAGTCATCCTGCTACAAATAAAATGGAATAAATGCATTCAAAAAGTCACCTAAAACCTGAAATCTGTCACTTTATTAAAAAACAAAAAACCCTTACACACCTCTGTCAACGGGTGAAATAAAAAGTTATGGCTATTAGAATATAGAGCTACATATACTTTTTTTTTCTTGTTAAAAAATTGTTTTTATCATGTAAAAGTACTACAATATATGCATGGTGAGTAATATAAAAGATAAATACTGCTGCCGATAGAAAACTCACTTCCTCTAAAATGGTACTAATGAACATGTTAGACAAGCCCTACACAGCTCTGTATACATGAAAATAAAAACGTATGGTCCTTAGACTATAGTGGCGTAAAGATGTGTTTTTTTTTAAAGTGTTTTTTACTGTGTAAAAGTAATATAACATAAAAAGAAAAATCTAGAAATTTGGCATCACTTATCTCATCGACCTGCTGAGAAAAGTTAACATAGCATGTATGCCACATGGTGAGTGCTGTAAACAATAAAAAAAACTACTAGGATTGCTGTTATTGTTAATCCCGCCTCCCATCCTTCATACAAAGCAATCAGAGACATAAATCCTAAAATGGTACCAATGAAAACATCAACTAATCCCACAAAGAAACAAGCCCAGTTTTCAGAAAATGATTATACAATTTTTTTATAATCTTCACAGTCCAACACTAAAAAAAAATCTAGGACATGCCTGCGGGTCCATATAATCACTATAGCACTTGGGGAATTCGCGGCAGGATCAGGTAGGCAACCCAGGCTTCCACAGACAGATACAGCAACCTTTGGAGAATGTACTCCTTGGTCTTTTCACTCCCTAAGTGACCTCCTAACACATGCTTGTGAGCTAGGTCTAAGACCATTCTCTGATAGGGCTGCAGTGCCAACAGTTGCTCCACAATTTCCCTACAGACTTTGTCAACCTGGTGTATTACCTCTTGGTTGACTGCCATGTGCGGAAACACTTTGTCAGCCCTTGGATATTGAGGCTCTCTATTCATAACCTTCACGTTTTCCCTTGCTTTCCCTGAGCAGTCCCAAAATTATCACGAGAGACCTCTAAGTCAGGCATAGCAGCCACTTCCTCCAGTTCTGCAGGCTCACCTGTCAGAACTGATAGGGAAAAATAATCATAACTCCTTGGTCACCCCTACTGACTGAACCGTAGCACCGGGGTCAAATGGTACTGGGTAGACAAGGTATGCATTACACAACTATTATCATTTACCGTAGATGTAATATGGTTCTGCCACAAGTCCCAAAATAAGTGGTCGTCTCTTCACAGGTTCACTGTGTGCATTAGGGACCTAACCACATCTACTTTATGAGAAGCAAGTCTACAAGGAGTCTCTAGTTTCACTAGGGCGGTAGGACACTCCTTGGTGTCCCCATGGATATTCGGTGACTGACAAAGGGTCGATCAGGCTGGCGTGCACCAGAGTGATGAAACGCCTTGAGTCCAGTAGAGCCTTCACAGGATAGACATTCGCCTTGATATGGCAAATTTGCTGATCAGTCTCTGATAGTCTCTGCAGAGCACACTGACCATGCAAATAAAGACCTCAGCCTAGCCGAATCACACTCCATACCCATGACCCCGCCAGTTCAATGTGCGGCCCCAGTCTCCTTGAGACTCTGGACTGGAACGGATTGTTCTTTTGCGACTTTTTCTCTCCTTTATATGATCCCCTCTGGGCCACCTCCCTTTGGGACATTTTTACAGTCTTACCAGAAGTTCTGGCCGGCTTGCTGCTCCCGGGGTTGGAGCATCCAGCAGGAACGATCTGGATTAAGTCATCGTTAGCTACTTTTTCACCAGGTGGATCAGGTTGTACATCTGGGAGCGAGCTGGCAGGTGGTCGGAAAAAGTCCAACTGTGTACACAACAGGCCCGCACATTTGTGTTCATGGCCAAGCGAGCCAGGATCTTACATTTAAGTTTGGCATAGTCCTTTGCGACCTGCTCACTGAGGTCAAAATACGCCTTTTGAGGTTCCTCAGTTAGGAAAGGCGCTATTTCCTCAGCCCACTAGCTGCACATAGTTTCTTACACTTTGCCACTCTTTTGAAGACCACAATGTAGGCTTTAAAATCGTCCATAAGCATAATTTTCTACAGGAACAGCTGAACCACAGCACAGGTGGTGGGAAGCAAGTCTGAGTACCTCTTAACGCTCTGAGCCACGGCCTGGTTGCGCTATTGCAGCTGTTTATTGATGTGCTATTGTTCATGTAAGGTAAGACTGTTAGCTTCCACCAGCAAAGCATTGGTTTCAGCCTGTGCTGGCATGTCCTCCTCATGCACCATTTGCAGGATTGCATTCATCAACTGAGGCTAGCTTTAGCAGCTTATCCTTCTTGACCGTCTCTGATGGTTGCGCAGTTGCAGCTTTTGCCCAGGACATATTGTTACAAGACTCTACAGACCCTTTTCCGGGGGCTGTTGCCCCTAGCAACTGTTTCCCAGTTGGTGCAAAAAATGTACTTTATAGCCGTCTGTTTAAGTCTGTTATGCCCACATTCAAAACAGTATATGTGGGAATTCGTATCAGGATCAGGTAGGCTTCCACAGACAGTGAAACAAGGTGTAAAATTCCAAAGTCCAGGTGCTGCCAGGGTTCATTTTGAACATAGCACCAAAGCTAAATGGCCTTCAGTTCTGGCTAAAGAGAAAACAAAAGCTTGCACAGCTGAGCACTAAATAGTCACAGGTTTAGTACTGACTAACAGACTGTGTCTGTGAGGAGTCTATAGTGTGGCTTTCCTCTTAACAGCAGAGTTCCACCAGAGTCCATCTACAGGACCAGTCTTTATGGGGCCTGGTACCTCACCGGGAAACGTGGTAGGGTCTTTCTACTCATCATTTTGGCCACTCCAGGAGAAGCTGGCCCACAATAGCTGCTTGGAGCAGCTATGCTAGCACCCACTAAGTGTGAGTAACCTAGAGCTACTTACACACAAACTGCCTGGAGTTGAAGCCACATATGTAGTTTGCAAAATTAGGGGTGTTACGATTTAGCCTCCTAAGGTGGCAACAGACCTGAAACCTGCCCAACAAAAATTGTAATAGAAATGAGACCCTGAAATCCTACAGGCGCTCCTTCAATTCGGAGGCCTGTGCTTGAGTCAAATATTAATACTAGTGCTGCACATGGAATATTTCTAAAAATGTCAGAATCACAGGAGTCCATATTGTGTTCCTCGGCTAACACCTACTGTGATCCAGTAAAAATGTATTAAAATTGAAAATCTTCAAAAAAACAAAAGAGGAAATTTGAAGTTTCACCTCCACTTGTTTTAAATACTATGAGAGGCAAAGTTTTTTTTTTTTTTAAATGGATTAAATAAATTTATGGGGATGTCTAACATAAAGGCCCCTCAGAACCACATCAAAATTAAATTGGTCCCTAAATAGGATCAGATTTTCTTGAAAACAAGAAAAATTGCTATACATTTATAAACCTTCTAATGTCGTAAAAGAAAAAGGGGTTTAAAAAACTATGCCAACATGAAATAGACATATAGTAAATGTTAGTGATAGACTATTTTGTGTGCTTTGACTTTCAAAAAGAAATTTTTACATTCTGAAAGTTTTCACAAACAAGGACTAGATTGAACAAAATGTATTACCAACTTAAAGAATAATATGTCATGAGAAAATGGCTTAATCACATGGGTAGATAAAAGCCATTCATAATAATATAGCTCCTCATTTATTTCCAAACCATATCAATTAAGAAAAAAAAACCTAAAACTTAACTTTTACTAGAAATATTTAAAATCAATCAATAGTAATATATTACAAACACAATTATCACAATAATATATAGCCTGTGGGACAAAACAAGATGTAGAAAAATTGTAAGATAGAGCAAGGCCAAAATCTGGTATGGGTATCTACACATGACCTGATAACTCTTCCATGATATCTGATGTCCAATAAAGGGAGGAGGCCACCATATCTAAGACAGAAATTGGTCCAAAATTAATCGCCGGTCTCTGTCCTAATAAATCCTGCCTAACTGGCAAGGTAGTCGCCCCAAAAAAGGCGCCTCCACCCTATCGAGGCTATCCCTACACATTTATTACTTAGGACCAAGATGGAATTCAAAGTACATGATACAGCAAATTTATGATCATACAAAACTGGCTATTCCTGATGAGTTTCCCCATATACTATCTCTCACTGTTCTTCAGTGGAGCTATATCAAATAAATGATGACAGTTGTGACGGTGCGACCTGAGAAGATCCCATTTCTCCGCCATTAGAGGTTCTGCAGCAGCTGAGTTCCAAGTTATGGGTTACCAAGTTGCTGCATGTCAGTGAGGAAGGTAAGCAGTCTGGCAAGGGTAACCAGGAGTTAATTACTCAGGTAGTAATTAGGAGAGTTGCTCAGCTGAAGGTCTGTTAAATAGCCTGGTCTTCAGTATACCAGAGGGGGAGCGTGGCTCACAGTCAGTGGGGGGACGTGTGCAGGCTTTGTCCAGGAGAGTATCCTGAATTCTTCCCCCCTAGGCTTGAGAGAAGCCAGGCCCACGGACTATATTGTACAGTGCGAGTACATGTTTGTGGGGCTGGGTGGTAGACCCAGACCACTGCTAGAGAGGGACTCTCTGTACATTTAGTTAGTGGTCGGACGGCCTAGGATTTATTTTGTTTGCTGTATATGTTTTCTGTGTTGGAGAATAAATCTGGCGGAGGCCAGATTTAACAGAACCTGTGTCGACCTGCTGTTCGTTTACCAAAGCGGCGATCCCGGGCGAGAGTGCCCCCCAGGCCGGGCCAAGATGGCGGCCAAACACGAGTGAACGCTTACATATGGTGGAGGTATGCACTGGGCACGTTGGCATCAGGACTGACACAGTAACTGAAGTGGCGCAGTGGTGCGAGAATTGGTGCACGTGTGGCACAATTGAACGGGCACAAGAGTGCTGAACAGTGGACTGGTGAATTTTGCACAGTTTTGGGGCTGCGGGGGTTTAAGTTAAAGGGCCAGCAGCCAAACCATTACTGCTTCTGAAAAGTGACTATGCATTGGAAGGACTGGTTTGCTGATCCTGTAAAGCTGCATAGGATTGCTGCAGTCGCTATGAAAGGGACTGTGTGTTTGCTGGAAAGAGACTGGTGCTGTCTGAAGTTTTTACCAGCTGGGGAAAGCATGGGTCGCAGGAAGCAATCAAAGTCCTGGAGGGGAGGGCAGGTCATGTGTGAGTTGGTGCACCCTGGGACCACCCAACAAGCAGCACCAGATGACCATAACCAACCAAATTCTTGGTGGGGAGAGCAGGTCATGTGTTTGTTAGTACACCCCAGGACCTCCCCGCAATTTGTACCTCCCTCCCTTACCCAACCACCGCCCAGGCGGGGGAAAGGCAAGTCAAAAAGAGACATGGATTCTGTTGTTGCCAGGAGCAACCCATCTCTTCCGCAGAAAGGGGCAGGTTTAGGCCAGTATGAAAAAACTGTAGTAAGGACCCTGGAATGGCGAGTGGGTGGGATCCCATTTGAGGTTGATCTGGACTGTCGCAGAACGTCTCCAGAATTGAACAGAAGTAATACCCTTTATGGAGACCCGACCAGGACCTGGTGAGACTGTGGTTATATGTTTTGAAAACCTGTCTTGGGACTGTCGATCAGGGTGCTTGAGATTATATGAGGGGTTTGCGAGTGGAAAATCATACTTGGCAGAGTTTTTCCGCTTTCTGGCAGTTCTGGAGGCCAGGGGTGGCGCCAGGTGGAGGGAGCGCGATGTCTGGGAAAGTGCCCCCCCCAGAGACTTGTGGTGCCACTGCCTAAAAGGGAAGGAGCTGGAATTATCCCCTGTTAAAGTCCCTAAGAACAGGGGGGGGTGACTCCTCACTGATTAGCAGTTTAAATGCCGACCAAGATGTGATAAATGTACGCCCAAATAAAATGGAGTCCCTAAGTGACAGACATGCTGCTGTTTCAAGGGCAACCCAATTCATCCACAGGGAACCGCTGCCACCGTCCAGCAGAGGGAGTCCAGCTGGAGGTGTCCCACCGTGGCAGGAGGTGTTGTTGACTGTTTTTTCATCAAGAAGCCAGAGGAGTCACAGCCCCAGACCCAGGAGTTCCAAGTGGGTGGAATCCCACCTCTGACTGATGAGGACTGTCACCAAGATGTGTCCAGAAGGTCCAGGGACATTGTCCAAAGCATGGAAGCCCGACTGGAATGGGGTCAGTCGGTTCCTGTTACTAATGACACATCAAGGACACTGTTAAACGTATGCCTGAATTGTGTGAGGACTTGACCGGGCTAGACGGAGGTCCAGAGGTGCTGGCAGGCCAGAAGACTCCAGGAAGCAGTTGCCGGACTGTTGGGGTGGGTCTGGTCAAGTCTGATGGACTCAATGTATTGCATGCCGAGTCGTCTATTGAAAATGTTATTTTTGTGAAAAATGCTCTGTCTGAACAGGAGGGTGCCAGTAGCAGTCAGAGGTCTGCTGCACCTGCGGGGGATGTGAAGGAAACATCCCCGCACATGACTGCATTTAAGTCAGTTAGACAGAGCTAATGAGAGAAGTGCCCAGGGAAAGGTGTCCCGGGGACGTTTGATGAAGTTAGTGTAAAGAGGGAACTAGCTTCTTTAGGAATGACAGCTCCAACAGTGGAGCAAACTAGCACAAGTATGCCCCTAGAGGTTGGGGTTAACAGCGCTTGGAGTGCTGTAGAGGATGTGTGTCCTGTGAAAAATACCAGGAGAAAAGGGTTAACACGATCATCTCCAGGGGAGCTAAGGTGGTTGCCAGTAGCAACAAGGTATTCTAATGCTCTTCCGGTGGGGAAAGTCAGGGTATGAATGCCCTGCAGTTGTAAGTGAAGCACCCGGGGTTCCAGATGGTCAATGGGTCTACCACTGACCGGAGCGCACTGTGTGAACGTGAGTGTAAAGTGTAAGTGGCAGATGCACCCCCAGTGGTAGTGGTGGAAAACAACACCAGTAGTACAGGTAATGTAGGTCCTGTGGTTTGTGTCCATAGCGCAGACCTCAGTACAGCTCAGGATAGTGCCCAGTGTGAACTACAGCTATGCAGAGGAAGAGGCTAGTTCATTCCCTGTAGGTGATAGTGGGTCTGAGTGTAGTGCAGAAGTTATGAGTTCTGGAAGTGATAGCCATGAAGAAAAATGTGTTGAAGTTTCTTATGAAACGAATGTGGTCTCTAGTAGCAACCAAGTGCCTTCTGCTACTAGGGCCCTAGAAGAGGTAAATGTGTTGCAGATTACACTCTGCCAGCCTGGTGCAGGTCAGGGAAAGGCTAGAGAGTGAATATGGTTGCCCCGCTAGTGATGTGAAGTAATTGGGGTTTCCCGGTGGGAAACGTATTTCCCCCCGCAGCACCATAGACAAAGCAGACTCCGAGGGTGGAGAAGGGTGTGAACCATGTACTAGAGTCCAGTGTTGACTCTAAGATACCAGAGGAGCCTTATAGCGTGCCAGGTGCAGGAGTGGTTCTAACGGACACAGAGGTCTCCTATAGTAACGGGTACAGGAGATGTTGAGGAAGAACCTCCCCATTGGGAGCTGCTTGACACAGCAGAGGGAAGTACAATATGTGCTCAAGCACTAGTGAGGTACAGAGGAAAAGGAGAGAAGTGACAGATAGTTGTGAGATGACAGATCCTGTAGTGAAGATTGAGGTAGGCAGTAAAGGGGGACCAGGCTCCCATGGGAAAGGGGCAGGTGGATATCCCACAGCAAGGAGAAGGTCAAGACACTGCTGTGCAGATGATCAGTGCAGACAGGTTTGAACCAGGTCCGAGGAAAGGGATTCTGTCCTCCCAGCCGGAGGGCCTCAAACCCGGAGTTTAGTTTTGGGACAGAGGCTGCACCTCAGGTCTATGAGATGCAATGCAGCGGGGTCTCTAAAGTTACAGAGCAGGGGTACGATAGGCCGGTCAGAGGAAAGTACACCTGCTGAGATAGGGAACATGGGTCAATACATGGGATTGATGGCAGTCCCCATGCGATGGTAGGTGATGTCCAAGGGTCTTGTAGTGGAGAGAAGTCTAGGCCCCAGGGTGGTCCTGAAGACTCAGAACTACAAGACATGGAGATGATCAGTGAGAAAAAGTGTATGGGAATGTCCCAGGATTATGGTGAGTGCCCTGATGGGTCTTTAGTAGGGTACAGTCAGATAGATGGTAGGAAAATGCTGTTACCAGTGGTGAGTGGTAGGATTTCTCCTTGGGGTTGTCGCCGAGTTTTTACGTTAGTACAAAGACAAGCTCCAGCTTGTTGGGTTGGGAAAAAAGGGAAAAGGGTGGGACCTGGCTGTTGCCCAATAAGCCTGAGTGAGTGCTGGGAAAACTGCGGGTAGATCGGGGTTTTGGACTCCCTGGTCTTAGCATCTGAGGATGTAGGAGAGAGGTTACCCGGGGCAACAGGTTAGAAGTTCAGAGAGAACCAGTAGTGATTTGATCAGCCAGGGCTCAGGAACAAGAGGAAGCATAATGCTGGTTAGGGAGGCGTTGTCCTTAGCACAGGTTCAACATAGGAGTTAACTGGGATGAGCGGGCAGGTCACGGTAGCAGGGAAAAGAGGATAAAGTAGGAGGTTGTGGATAATCCTGTACCCATCTGTGGGGAAAATACCGTGTCCCTCAAAGTAAACCAGTGCTGAGGGTCTTGCAGGGATGGTTTTCCCAGAATAGGTGCTTTGACCCTGGAGGAAGGTTTGTGCAAGGTGAAAAGGCCTACGGCCTTTCTCAAAGGGGAGGGGTATGTGACGGTGCGACCTTAGAAGATCGCATTTCTCCGCCACTAGAGGTTCTGCAGCAGCTGAGTTCCAAGTTATGGGTTACCAAGTTGCTGCCTGTCAGTGAGGAAAGGGCGCAGTCTGGCAAGGGTAACCTTTGGGGTAATTACTCAGGGAGTAATTAGGAGAGTTTTCTCAGCTGAAGGTCTGTTAAAAAGCCTGGTCTTCAGTATACCAGAGGGGGAGCGTGGCTCACAGTCAGTGAAGGATGTGTGCAGGCCTTTGTCCAGGAGAGTATCCTGAATTCTTCCCCCCCTAGGCTTGAGAGAAGCCAGGCCCAAGGACTATATTGTACAGTGTGAGTACATGTTTGTGGGGCTGGGTGGTAGACCCAGACCACTGCTAGAGAGGGACTCTGTACGTTTAGTTAGTGGCCGGATGGCCTAGGATTTATTTTGTTTGCTGTATATGTTTTCTGTGTTGGAGAATAAAGCTGGTGGAGGCCAGATTTAATCAGAAACCTGTGTCGACCTGCTGTTCAGTTTACCAAAGCGGCGATCCCGGAGCGAGAGTGTCCCCCAGGCAGGGCCAAGATGGCGGCCAAACACGAGTGAACGCTTACATAGTATAAACTATCCTGCCTTATATTACCAGTATACGTACCAATAAATACATATGCTCAATATTCCCGTGTTACGTATGCGCTTAGGAAGGAATATGTTATGGTTTGGATCATCCAAATGTTCTCTAGCAAACTTCAGACAGGCCCAGACATGTACTGGCTTAAGCAGGGGGACACGTCTGCACTGCAGTATCTGAATCCCTGGCGGCGTAGTGTGTTACTGATGGTAGCCTTTGTTACGTTGGTCCCAGCTCTCTGCAGGTCATTCACTAGGTCCCCCCGTGTGGTTCTGGGATTTTTGCTCACCGTTCTTGTGATCATTTTGACCCCATGGGGTGAGATCTTGCATGAAGCCCAAGATCGAGGGAGATTATCAGTTGTCTTGTATGTCTTCCATTTTCTAATTATTGCTCCCACAGTTGATTTCTTCACACCAAGCTACTTGCCTATTGCAGATTCAGTCTTCTCAGCCTGGTGAAGGCTACAATTTTGTTTCTGGTGTCCTTCCAAAGTCTTTGGTCTTCACCTTAGTGGAGTTTGGATTGTGACTGTTTGAGGATGTGGACAGGTGTCTTTTATACTGATAAGTTCAAACAGGTGCCATTACTACAAGTAATGAGTGGAGGACAGAGGAGCCTCTTAAAGAAGAAGTTGTTACAGGTCTGTGAGAGAAATATTGCTTGTTTGTAGGTGACCAAATACTTATTTTCCACCATAATTTGCAAATAAATTCTTTCCAAATCAGACAAAGTGATTTTCTGGATTTGTTTTCTCATTTTGCCTCTCATAGTTGAGGTCTACCTATTATGTCCATTACAGGCCTCATCTTTTTAAGTGGGAGAACTTGCACAATTGGTGGCTGACTAAATACGTTTTTTCCCCACCGTATAAGGGCCTTATTTTGCAAGACAAAATTTACTTTTTAATCGTGTCACTGACCGAACCATATAATAAAGTGGGAAACCGAAAAAAGTGGGGTGAAATGTAAAAACAATCGTACTTGTGTCACGATTAAGTGGGTTTTGTTTTTACAACATTCACTCTTTGGTACAAATGATGTGTTATCTGTATTCTGAAGGTTGATACAATTTAAGAAATACCAAGTATATAGGGTTTTCATTAGGTTTCAGCACTGCAAAAAATGCAAACATTTTTGATTTCTTAAATTTGCACCGCAGCACAATTTTCTGCGACCAATAACTTTTTTCTACTTTCTACCTATGGATATGAGGGAGGGTGAATTGTTTTGCGGGCTGAAGTGCACATTTTTTTTTTTTTTTTTTAACAGTACCATTATGGGATACATGTGACTTTTAGATCACTTTTTAATGCAATTTTTAGGGGACGTGACATAATCCAAAAAAATGCAACTTGGACATTTGAAATTTTTTTCTTCTGCGGTGTTCAGCGTATGAGGTAAGTGATGTCATATTTTAACCCTTTACCACCAGAGACAGTTTTGGCCTTCCTGACAGAGCCCCATTTTTTTAAAATCTGATGTGTCACTTTATATGTGAATATCTTTTTGACACTTTTACCTATCCATGTGATTCAGAGACTGTTTTCTCGTGACACATTGTGCTTTAAGTTACTAAGAAATTTTGGTCCATACAATTTTTGTTCATTTGTGAAAAATATCAAAATATTGTAAAATTTGGAAAAATATGCCATCTTCAAAGTTCAAAAATGTCTGCGTCTAAGACAGTTATTCCACTCAAAATACTTTATAACTAGCATCTACCATAAGTATACTTTTTTTTAACGACATTAGGAGGGTGAGAAATTTAGCAGTCATTTTTCACATTTTCTAGAATATTTGCAAAATAGTTTTTTTTAGAGCAGTCCAGTTCGGACATGGCTTTAAGGGGCTTGTATGTTAGATACCCCCATAAATGACTTCATCTAAGAAACTAGACCCTTTAAAGTATTTAAAAAAGCATTTAGGAAATGTTACCCCTTTAGATATTTCACAAAA
The DNA here is from genome assembly GCA_025379985.1 of Phyllomedusa bahiana. Classification (NCBI taxonomy): domain Eukaryota; kingdom Metazoa; phylum Chordata; class Amphibia; order Anura; family Hylidae; genus Phyllomedusa; species Phyllomedusa bahiana. The sequence goes on along the minus strand of JAODAL010002127.1, from coordinate 180,325 downwards.
ATTAAGCAAAATGAACATGAAATTTCAAAATTTTACTTTTTTCTAGCAGATTTTAAATTTTTATCCATTATTCACTGGATCATAGTAAATATGACCAGGTAAATGAAACTCAAAATTAATTTCCCAGATTCTGCCGTTTTTAGTGATATCCCATATGTGGCCCTAGTGCGTTATTTGGCTCAACCACAGGCTTCAGAGTAGGAGGAGCACCTACCGGACTTTGGGATCTAATTTTCATTAAGATTTTCTTTAGGTGTCATTTCAGGTTTGCGGACACCCTAAGGTGCTAAATCTTAATAAACACCCCTTAAGAGACCCCATATTGGAAACTACATTCATTAAAGAATATATCCAGGGGTGCAGTTCGTATCTCGACCCCACAGGTGTTTCACAAATGTTTTTAGTGTTAGGCTCTGAAAATGAAAAAAAATATTTTTTTCCAACAATCCGCAAATTTAGCTAAAAATGTTGAATTTTTACAAGGATTCCTGGAAAAAAAGCATTCCAAATTGTGTTACACAATTTCTTCCAAGTTCGTCAATATTCTACCCATGGGTGTAAACTGCCGTTTGAGTGCATAACAGGGCGCATAAGGGAGGGAGCGTTATCGCTATTTGGCTCTTGAAACGCAGATTTTGGTGGGGCCATGTCGCATTTGCAAAGCCCCCAAAGTATCAGAACAGGTGAAACCTTCCAGAAGTCGCCCCATCTTAGATTCAGCATCCCTCATGGATCTCATTTAGGGGTGTATTGCACATTTTGGGCGTACAGGTGTTCCACAGGTTTTTTTTTTTAGCACTGGGCCATGAAAATGGGGGGGAGGGGGGAGTGAGGGGAGGGGGAAACGCAGTTCCGCCATTGTTTTTTGGGCTTCATTTTTTCAGCGTTCGCCATGTGGGATGAATGACAGGATAACTTTACTATGTGGGTCGGTACAATTACAATGATATCAATTTTATATTTGACTACTTTTACACAATAGAAATGCATTTATAAAAAATAGCGTTTTTGTGTCGTCATAGTCTGGCCGCCATAACTATTTTATTTTTCTGTGTACGGAGCTGTAAAGCACCTTGTTTTTTGTGGGATGATTTGATGTTTTTATTGGAATCGTTTTTGGGAAGACAAGGCTTTTTGATCGCTTTTAAATCTGTTTCTTGGAAGGCAAGGTGAAGAAAATACTAGTAGTGTTTTTTATTTTTAACAGCGCTTTCTATGCAGTATCCGTGACAAGTTAGGCTATGTCCACACTGCACATGATTACGATCGTATCTCCAGTGCTATTCGTTTTTTAAAAGCGCCGGAGAGACGATCGTCAGTGTGGTGCCATAGACGGCAATAGAAAAGACGAGTTGCTGTCTACACAGCTCGTCTTTTCTCTGCCCGTCTTTCGGCAGCGGCGTAGTATACAACATGTTGTATAATACGCCGGTGCTTCTCGTCTTCTTGACATCTTCCCATACAATGCTATTGTATGGGGGGAGTCGGGAAAACGGGAAGCGGCCGCGGCTTTTGCACAAAGCGTGACAAAAGCCGCGGTCCTGCATCAGAGAAAGAACGGCCGCTGTAAGGGCCGTTTTTTCTCTGATGCAGTGTAGACATAGCCTTACTTTTACTCCCTGGGTCAAGACGATTATGGCGATACCCAATTTATATAGTTTTTTTTAGTGAAAGCACTTTAAGAAAAAAAAAGAAAAAAAGTGTTTTTATTGTTTAAAAAAATATTTATGCATAGCTATATTCTGATAGACATACATTTTACATTTTTCTATTTACAGAGCTGGGTATGGGGTTGTTTTTTTTTTTTTGCAGGATGGACTGACGTTTTAATTAGCACCACTTTGTTGTTTTTATTAGTTTTTAACCACTTTTTTTTCCATCTTATGCGCTGCAGGATAAACAAAAATCGCAATTCTGTCTTTTTTTTTTTTTTTTTTACGGCGTTCACTATGTGGGTTATATAACATGACACATTTATAGGGTAGGTCACTACACATGCGGTGATACCAAATATGTGTACTTTATTTATTTTTTATCTTTTTTGGGGGTGATTTGCATTTGTAAAGGGAAAAAGGGAGGTGTACTTGTCATTTTATTTTTCGTGTTTTACTTTTTTTTTTTTTTTAATTTTTTTTTAGTTTTTCACATTTTTTCTCACTTTTCCCATGGGGATTTGTTTGTGATATTCAAATCACTCATACAATAGGAGGTCAGTACACAGCTTATTGCTGTGTACTGGTCTCCATAGCGACTGTCAATCACCATGCCCGCAATGCATTGTGGGCATCGTGACGTCACCAGACACCCTGGATGCTTTAATAAAAGCATCAGTGCCGTTTGGGGAAGGGGACAAGTAGCGGCGCTTGCTGCGACGAATGAAGGAAGGAGGAGCTCACTCGTGATAGCGAAGAGTTAGTCACCCACGGCCGAAGCTCACTCCGGCCGCGGGTGATGCAGCATGATGCCAGCAGTAATATACCGCTGGACTCATGCTGCGATCTTGCGAGCTCTGCTTGTGAGCTCGCAAGATCTCCAACACGTACCCATAAGTGAATTTGCAGGAACCACTACCCGACCTTGACGTATGGGTACGTCAAATGTCGGTAACGGGTTAATAGAATCGGTCTTTTACCGACACGAAAATACCAATTACTGCATGTATAACCTTTTTTTTTAAATTGTAAAACTGCAAAAGTGGAGCAATTTGAACTTTTTCTTTAATCTATTATCCCTCTATGGTACTTTAAGAGAACCTGTCACATAGTTTATTAACCCCTTGCTGAGGACAGCACAAGGTAGTGACAGACATGCTGTTTCCAGCGCTGAGCCCCTTATTCTGTAAGATGCTGTAGTTTTAGAGAATTTAGTGCTCAAATCTGCAGTTTTCAGCCAGAAAAGTCATGAAAAGTGTCAGTTTTTTCAAACCCCGCCCATCTGAGGCTAGCCCCACCCACCTCAACTGATAAACCTATTACTTTTAATAAGTAGAACCATATGAATAAATGCCATGTGGGCGGGGTTAGCCTTTGGTGGGCAGGACTAACACCTGCTCATGAATAAGATTTGAGCATTGAATGCTCTAAAACTATAACATCTTACAGAATAAAGGGCACAGCGCTGGCAACATGATTTCTGTCTCTAGCTTGCGATGTCCTCAGCAAGGGGAGCATAACCTATGCGTCAGGTTCCCTTTAAACAATGCAGAAGGGTGTACAAAGATGGCAGTTCTATCACATTTCCTGTATTGAGAAACTAGCGGCATGCATTTTTCAGGTGGAATTTTAGCCCATTCTTCCACACAATCTAAAATCCTGAAGGTTCAGTGGACTCCTATGAACTCCGAACTTTAGAAAATCTATTGAATTAACTATTGGATGGGCCATTCTACCAATTTTATTTTCTCTGAAACCAACTGAGAGTTACCTTTGTTGTGTGCCTGGGAACATGGTCTTGCTGACCATCCTAGTTTCAACTTCATCCTAGCAGATGGCAGAACATTTTTATCAGGAATGTTTCAATACATTTGTCTATTAATCCTTCCTTCAATTATATGCCAGTGCTGTATTCTGGAAAACAGACCAACATTATGATGTTCCAACCTCTTATTGCAGGTGTGTAGCGACGCGTACTGTGTAGTTATATGCCTGCTGCTATAGAAGTACACACTTTCCAGTGCGTTCTTCAAAAGCGCTCTGTGCGCAATTACGTTCTGAAGTACCGCACACAATTACGCCATGTGAACATACATTTATGGTGTTTTGGGGGTGATATGCAGTGCCTTTTGGACTCCAAACATGGTGTGTATTATCAATGTTGGTCTTATCTGACCAGACTAAGTCTCCCATTGAGGTTGAGTGCATTGCTTATTGTTTCTTTGTAACAATTGTACCCACTGATTTCAGGTCTTTATGTAGCTCTCCACAGGTGGTCTTTGGCTGTTGGACAACTCTTCTGATAATTCTTTTCACTCCTCTGTGTGAAATCCTGTGGGGAGCACCTGGCTGTGGCATGTTTATGTTAAAATAATGTTCTTTCCACTTTTGGGTAATGCCCCCAATAGTGCTCACTAGAACCTTCAGTTTAGAAATAATTATGTAACCAATGCCATCAGTGTGTTTAACAACAAAAAGGTGGAGATGGGCTTGAGACAGCTCACTGGTTTTACCCATCATGAGATGTTTCTTTTGTGGCATCTGGGTAATGAGACACCTTTTTATAGGCCATCAGTTGAACCAACTGATCTTATTTTTCACAAAGTGGCAAGATTGCTTTCTAGTTACCGATAGATTTCCGCTGGTGTCATAGCCTTTGAATCTCTCTTTCTTCATGTGCTCAATACTTTTTCCCCATGTGATTTCTCACTATTACACAAAACTTAATTTATGGACATCTATGGTTTGATTTCCTTGCCTGTGTGGATTAGATGAGAATTTCATAACAATAGCAACCTTGGAAATATTTTACCCACAGTGTTTGTTTTATTTATATACATTTTTATTTGTTTTTTAAAATCATTGTATCATTTTCATTCTTTCCTCCCCACCTTTTTTATTTTTTCAGAAAGAGCTGTACTTTTTTGATAGGACAATTTATTGTTCCATATAATATATTGTAAAACCTTTGAAAATGTTTATGTGGGGGAGAACAGTAGAAAATTCTACCAATTTTATTTAGGGTTTAATCTTTACAAAGTTCTCTGGTCAGTAAGATTACAAAGAAATCAAAATTATATTTACTTCAATTTATATACAATTTATGTCTCAGTATCTTTCTTAACACATAATAACTGGTCCCTAAAGGGACTATGTATGCCTTTTTCATTCTCTTTTTGAAATTACATTAACCAAACAAAATAACGAATCATCTCCAACTTTGATGAGAACCATACCTTATACTTGCATCAGTAGAATAAAGAGGTTTTACAAGTAATATACTAATTGGCAATGTAACACTTACCCAGTAATGCTGCCACAATTCCAACCAATCCAGTTCCTGCACCCAACTCAACTACAGAATGTCCCCGAATGTTAATGCCCCCAGCTTCTAGGTACATACCAAGAGCAACAGCCTGGAATCAGAGATGAACATCTATGTAATTAAGCTATATATATATATATATATATATATACATACATACATCACACATATATGTGTGTGTGTGTATATATATATTATATATATATATATATATATAATATATAATATATATATATCACACACACACACATATGTGTATATATATATATATACACACTGTATATATATAAATATATATATAAACACACACACACACACGTACATATAAATATACACATTTTTTTTCAATATCGAAGATGTAAAGTATTTGATTATGCAACTCCAAATTATGTAATCTGAAGTTTTATGCACAAAACAATAAATGGCTCCATTTCAACATTCTTTAATCCATGTGTACATCACAAAAGTGAGTACACTTCACATTTTTGTAAATATTGTATTATATCTTTTCATGGGGCAATACTGAAGATATGACACTTTGATACAATGTAAAGTGGTTGGTGTACAGCTTGTATTACAGTGTAAATTGGTGTGCCCTCAAAATAACTCAATACACATATATCAATGTCTAAACTGCTGACAACAAAAGTGAGTACACAGCAAAGTGAAAATGGACAAACTTTCGCCCAATTTGCCATTTTTCCTCCACTGTGTCATGTGTCTCGCTAGTGTTACAAAGTCTCATGTGTAAATGGGGAACAAGTGTGTTAACTTTGGCGTCATCAATCTAACACTCTCTCATACTGGTCACTGGAAGTTCAACATGGCACCTCAACATGGCAAATAAGAGTCTGAAGATCTGAAAAAAATAAATTGATGACCTAGGTTATAAGAAGATTGTCAACATCCTGAAACTGAGCTGCAACATGGTGGCTAAGACCATACAGTGGTTAAACAAGACAGGGTCCACTAAGAACAAGGATTTCCATGGTCGACTAAAAAGTTGAGTGGACGAGTTCAGGGTCCTATCCAGAAAATGACTTTTCAAAATAGACATATGAGTGCTGACAGCAGGGGCGTCGCCAGGCAGATTAATTCGGGGCACGGCTCCAGGCCGCTGCCGTGGGCCTGGAGCGCTCCTCAGTGCGGGCTGCGCTCGTCGATCTCTCTGACTGCACGGCCGTTTCACAGAGGCCGCGCAGTCAGAGTCGGGGAGGAGGCTGGATGGATCGTTCCCGTCCTGTCTTCTCCCCTGTATGTACGGTGCTGGGTAAGCGCTGTACATACAGGTCAGCGTCGCAGGGGGAGTGACGCGCCGCTTTCATCACCCCCCCTGCGACGCTGGGATCCTCTGAGCCGGCAGCTCTGCCGGCTGAGGAAGTCCTGGGCCCCACGAGACGGCGTAAGTAGCATGATGACATCATGCTGCTTACACCATTCTCAAGCTGCAGGACCAGGACGCACGTACCGTGCTGAGAGGAGTAGTTTTTTTTAATTGTATTAGGTATGGGGGGCAGATCACTGGCTACAGAGGGGCATATCACTGGCAACAAGGGGGCATATTATGTGGCTACAGGGGGGCATATCACTGGCTAAGGGGGCAGTAACCTGGCTACAGGGGGCTAATAACCTGACTACAAGGAGCATATTACTGGCTACAGGGGGCAGTAGCCTAGATACAGAGGGCAGTAACCTGGCTAGAGGGGCTAATAACCTGGCAAGAGGGGGCAACTACTTGGCTAAAGGGGGCTACAACCTGGCTATAGTGGGCAAATATTTACCTACAAGGGGGTAATTACCACCATTTGGGGCACTATAGATGGGGATTTTGTATAGAGATAGGAAATTGTAGAGAAAAGCTGATAAAATGAGGAGTCTAAGATGTTTGTTTTGTAAATTTTTCAGTGAAGAGTTGTGGACGGTAGAAGTCATCATGGCGTCAGGGACAGATGGAGAAGAAGAGACTCTTCAGAAGTGTCTCCTGTAAGTCACTAAATGTAACTGCAGTGTAATCACTTATATTTCTCCTGAGCCTACATACAAAGGTTTTTCTCTGTAAAGATACACCCGCAGTTCACAATGAAACTCAAAAAATTCTGTGTGAACCCAGCCCTACTCAGAAAAACTTAAGGGCCCGAGCCCCTGGCTGACAGTATTGCTGCAGAGATTACAGGGGTGAGTGGTCAGCATGTCAGTGCTCAGACCATACGCCACACACTGTATCAAATCGTCCTAGATGGAAGCCGCCTCTTAAGATAGTAACTACATAGTTTGTAAGGCTGAAAAAAGACAGACATCCATCCAGTTTAGCCTATTGTCCTACAGTTTTGATAGAGGAAAAAATACCTTCCCGACTCCAATCTGGCAATCAGAATAAATCCCTGGATCAATGACCCTTCTCCAGAACCCTAGTCACTATAACTTGTTATATTATTACACTCTAGAAATGCATCCAAACCTTTTTGAACTCTGTTAGTAGAAGAATGAAGAAATCAGGTGATACCTTTTAGTGAATTCACCTTGACAAGTTCAACTGGCAAAGAGTTCCAGTCTCACTGCTCTTACAGTAAACAATCCCTTTATGTTTATGTAGAAACATTCTTTACTCAACACCTAGAGGATGCCCCCTTGTTCTAGATACAATCCTGGGTTTAAATAGAACTTGGGAGAGAGCTCTATATTGACCTTTTATATATTTAAATGTATCTTATTATGTCGTATTATGTCACCCCAAAACAGACTATTCTCTAAACTAAACAACCTTAATCTTTCTAACCTTTCTGGGTATTATAGTCCACCCAGTCCTTTTATTACTTTCGTTGCCCGCCTTTGAACCTGTTCAAGCTCTACAATGTCTTTCCTGTGCACTCAATATTCCAGGTGTGATCTGACCAGTGACTTGTATAATGGGAGAATAGTGTTCCCATCATGTGCCTCTATGCCCTTTTTAATACACCCCATGATCCTATTTGCCTTGGCAGCAGCTGCCTGACACTGGCTGGTACAATTAAGTTTACTGTCCACCAGGATTCCCAAATCCTTCTCCAAGCCACTTTTACTCGTCGTTTTTCCGTTTAACAAGTAATCATGGAATAGATTTTTCCTCCCCATGTGCATAACCTTGCATTTATCTGTGTTAAACCTCATCTGCCATTACTCTGCCCAGGCCTCAAACTTATCCAGATCCCTTCGTAATAAAACATTATCCTCCATTGTGTTGATTACTTTACAAAGCTTAGTATCATCTGCAAAGATTCATATTCTACTGTACCATCCATGTGTAAGGTCATTAGTGAATATATTGAAGAGTGTAGGGCCCAATGAGGTACCCCACTAGTATCAGGAATCCAGTCCTAGTATGTACCATTAATCACTACCTTTTGTTTTCTATCACTGAGCCAGTTACCCACTTACAAAATTTTCCCCCAGTCCAAATAATCTCAATTTACTCACCAACCTTTTATGTAGCAAATGCTCTAGAAATCTAAAAATAGGACATGCAATGCCTCACCCCGATCCAGTCTGGAACTATCCTCCTCATAGAAGCTGATGAGATTATTTTGGAATCACCGATCTTTCATAAACCTATGCTGGAACAGCAGTATATATTTATTATGAGATACTCCCATATAGCATCTCTTAAAAAACCTTTTACCTACACCAGAGGTTAAACCTACCGGTCTGTAGTTTCCAGGTTCACTTTTTGACCCCTTTTTGAATACTGGCACCACATTTGCAACACCTATCCTTTGGGACATAGCCAGTTACTATACAGTCCATAAATATTAAGAACAGCTGCCCATCTATCACAGTACTTAAGTCACTTAGGATACAGAGCTGTTTACCATCCGGACCTGGTGATTTGTCTATTTTAATCTTCTTAAGGCGGAGCTGCACTTCTTCCTTGGTTAGACAAGAAACATTTAAGATGGAGTTAACCTCATCTCTCTACCCATCAATATTAATGTAATTTTCCCTCAGTAAACATGGTGGAGAAAAAATTGTTTAATATGTTTGCTTTCTCCTCACTGTCCTCTATAATATCTCCCTCAATACTTTTCAGAGGGCCAACATTTTCAGTTTGAATCTTTTGCTATTTATATAGTTAGGTCCATATATATTTGAAAACTGACACAAATAAAAAAATTTTGTTCCCGTTTACTGAAATATATTCAAGTTATAGTTATATAATGGAAATAAAGTCAAGAATTTCAGCTTTCATTTGAGGGTATCCACAGTCAAATTGGAGCAAGGGTTTAGGAGTTTTTGCTCCTTAACATGTGCCACCCTGTTTTTAAATGGACCAAAAGTAATTGGACAAATTAAATAATTGTAAACAAAATGTTAATTTTTAATACAGGCAGTCCCTGACTTACGTCGTTCCGACTTACGTCTGTCTCCTAGTTACGAATGGGGACCGGAACGACGCAAGCCAGGGACAGCCGACAGCGTTCTGGCGCTGCTGTGGCCCGGGCGCTGTCCGCGATCTTCGCAACTGTATGCGAGTCCTGGGAGCGCATACAGCTGACTCTCCGGTCCGTGTCGGCGTCCGGGCACTGGCGGGGATTGCTTCGGCTGTACGCGAGTCCTCCTGGAGCACAACTCAACCAACTAAATTTACCAATACCTTCAGGCAATAGAAGAATTAATGAAAATAAATATAAAATATAACTTTTATTCAAATATACAAATAAAAAGGGAGTAATGCTAACACACCCTAAGCATACCCTGCAAAGAACTATCTAAATCCTACACAGATAACAGAGCACCCGCCCTGAAAAAGGGCGACCCCGTACCCTATCTAACTACGCCCTAATATTCCCTTATACCAGCCCTACACACCTACAAAGCAATAGGAAAGAAAACCACACCAAAATGCACACTTATAAAGTGTGAAAAGTGCCAAAAATATATGTGGTCTCTGCGCAGCCGTACCGGTGCCTATATTGACGGACGCCTGTAATTTTTGTTGCGCATGCGTACTTTTCTATTTCTAGCGATCTACGTCACTTCCGGTTTTACGGAACAACGTCTGTTTTGGCGCCGCCTACATGGCTTGGCCTGATAAGAGCGCCACTAACTTAAGCCCTTTGTGCATCAGGTTCTCTGTCCGGCTTATCCTGCCAACGTGGGATCCATGTGAATTATCGTGACCCACGCTCTACCAATTCGCATCAAATGGGACGTGAGCATTGTCTTTCGTGTTTGCATTGAATGGGATGCGAGCATTGTCTCTCCTTGTTTGTTTACTGTCACCTCTGTTTGTGCTTGTGTTTTTGTCCCCTGATGAACCCGCATCACCAGCGGGGGAAACGCGTCGGGAATTTATCTGGGGATTTTTTGTCATCGTGCAGTAATTATTAGTTAGGTTGTATTGCTCTATGTAGCCAGTACGTTTGGCACTTTTCACACTTTATAAGTGTGCATTTTGGTGTGGTTTTCTTTCCCATTGCTTTGTAGGTGTGCAGGGCTGGTATAAGGGAATATTAGGGCTTAGTTAGATAGGGTACGGGGTCGCCCTTTTTCAGGACGGGTGCTCTGTTATTTGTGTAGAATTTAGATAGTTGTTTGCAGGGTATGCCTAGGGTGTGTTAGTATTACTCCCTTTTTATTTGTATATTTGAATAAAAGTTATATTTTATATTTATTTTTATTAATTCTTCTATTGCCTGAAGGTATTGGTAAATTTAGTTGGTTGAGTGATTAAAGTTTAATACCGGGCGTTTGTATCTAGGGGTTTTTTTCTCCCCCCAAATGTAAAAGGAGATTAGTGGTTTGCCTCCCGGAGCACAAACAGCGGAAGACTCTATTGTGGAGCAGAGAGTGAGCGCTCCCTGCTCCGCACAATAACCCGAGGCCGCAACGACTGCGGGACCTTCCGGAGGGTCTACTGCACAGACGCGCGGCGATGTCATCACGCTGCTTGGTGGCCTGATGACATACCGCCTGGTGCCAGAAAACCAGTAGCCTCGTAGCGCGGGGACGAGACGAGTATTTGTAATTTTTTAATAAACCCTATCTATACCCATCTATGAGGGATATACCTGCCTATACCCATCTATGAGGGACATACCTGCCTATACCCATCTATGGGGGACATACCTGCCTATACCCATCTATGGGGGACATACCTGCCAATACCTGCTACGGGGGACATATACCTGCTATGGGGGACATACCTACCTATGGGGAACATACCTGCCTATACCTACCTATGAGGGACATACCTGCCTATGGGGCATACCTGCCTATTACCTGCCTATGGGGACATATACCTGCCTATGGGGGGCATACCTGCCTATACCTGCCTATGGGGGACATACCTGCCTATACCTGCTATGGGGGACCTATACCTGCTATGGGGGACCTATACCTGTCTATGAGGGGACATACCTGCCTATACCTGCTACGGGGGACATATACCTGCCTATGGGGGGCATACCTGCCTATTACTTGCTATGGGGGACATATACCTGCCTATGGGGGACATACCTGCCTATACCTACCTATGGGGGACATACCTGCCTATACCTACCTATAGGGGACATACCTGCCTATACCTGCTACGGGGGACATATACCTGCCTATTGGGGGCATACCTGCCTATGGGGGACCTATACCTGCTATGGGGGACCTATACCTGCCTATACCTGCGGGGGACCTATACCTGCCTATGAGGGGACATACCTGCCTATACCTGCTACGGGGGACATATACCTGCCTATGGGGGGCATACCTGTCTATTACCTGCTATGGGGGACCTATACCTGCTACAGGGGACATATACCTGCCTATGGGGGCAGATACTTGCCTATACCTGCTATGGGGGACCTATACCTGCTACGGGGGACCTATACCTGCCTATACCTGCTATGGGGGACCTATACCTGCCTATGAGGGGACCTATACCTGCCTATAATTACACAGAATAATGGAAAGAAAAAAGTAGGGCAAATGTGTGGTACAGCTCATGATCCATATCACACCACCTCATCATCATAAATCACGGTGGAGGCAGTGTGATGGCTTGGGTATGAATGGCTGCCAGTGACACTGAGTCACTAAGGTTTATGATGTGACACGACAGAAGCAGCCGGATGAATTTTGAGGTATTCAGAGACAAAGTGTGTGCTCAAATCCAGCCAAACCGATTGGTCAGCGTTTCATAATAGAGATGGACAATGACCCAAAACAAAGCCAAAGCAACCCAGGAGTTTATTAAAGCAAAGAAGTGGAATATTCTTAAATGGCCAAGTCAGTCACCTGCTCTCAACCCAACTGTGCATGCATTTCACGTGTTAAAGACTAAACGTCAGACAGAAAGGCCCACAAACAAACAGGAACTGAAAACCACTGCAGTAAAGACCTTGGCAAAGCATTAAAAAGGAGGAAACACAGCGTCTGGTTATGTCCATGGGTTCAAGACATCAGGCAGACATTGCCAACAAAGCGTTTTCAACCAAGTATTAGAAATTAACATTTTCTTTACAATTATTTAATTTTTCCAATTACTTTTGGTCCCTTTACAAACAGGATGGCACATATTTAGGTACAGAAACTCCTGAACCCTTGATCCAATTTTAATGTGGATACCCTCAAATGAAAGCTGAAAGTCTGGACTTTATATCCATGTCCATTATATAAGTGTTCCCCCACTCCAATCCTCAAGGCCCACTAACAGGTCATGTTTTCAGGATATCCTAAAGAAAGCACTGACATTAATTAAATCACCTGTGCAATGGCTGTGCTAAGGAAAGTCAGAAAACATGACCTGTTAGTGGGCCTTGAGGATTGGAGTGGGGGACCCCTGAATTATATAACTATAAGTTGAATATGTTTCAATAAACAGGTACAAAAAACAAAGTTTGTGTCTGTGTCCAAATACATATGGACTTAACTGTAGTTAAAAAAAATAAATATTTTGGGGTTAGCTTTACGCGCTTTGGCAATATGCCTGTCTCCCTCTTTGCTGTCTTTATGATCATTTTATATATTTAATTTTTTTCCTTACAGCTTTTTAGTGCCTCTTCACTGCCCTCCTTTTTAAGTAGCTTAAATGCTTTCTTTTTCTATTGCCTCCTTTACATCTTTGTTGATTCAAATCGGCTTTTGTTTATAATAATTTAATTTCCTTAAGGTATGTACCCCTTCAGTGGGCGCTTAAGATGTTTTTAAAGATTTCCCATTTATTATTTTTTATTTTATTTTTTGAATGCCAATACCGTTTAAGCCCTCTCTAAGCAGATTAAAATTACCTTTCCTGAAATTCAATGTTTTTGTGGCTCCTGACAAATCATGCTATTAAAGGATAAATGGAGATTTATTATGTTGTAGCCACTATTTCTTTGAAATCTGTTTATTAAGCACTCCAAAACATACAGTGAAGGCGATAACAAAAAGAAAAGTCAAAAAATTTTCAATGACCCCAAGAATATCACAAGGGCAGATTGTACGAGTACATTGGGGAATGCAATATGTTCTTTTTCTCCACCCCCCCCCCCCTGCCCCCCAACACAAACTTTAAAATAATAGGTATGTAAAGTGAAAATTTTGGGATATAAAATAAAAAATTTGAAAGTATTAGTGAACGTAGAAGATTCAAGCTTCCGATCTATATACTGTACATTCCAATTTTAAGTACATAGAAAAAAAGCAAGGGTTGAACAAACACCAAACCGAGCCTTCGATTTGCAAACTCATGCCTGTTCCAAACAGCGGATTCATGCCATTCCCCCAATTGCCAAACCACTAAAAAAAAGCTTTGCGACGAAATTTAAAGCCACGATATGTTAGGTAGGAAAACCCGAATTTACGGCTGGGGCTAAAACCATATTTTTTCCCTTTCTCTTAGAAAAGTACCTAAGGAAAGGCCCTGAGCCAAACACAAAAAGGGTTTTCATTATTAAAGCCAGAAAAAATAAAACTACACAAAACCACATACATCAAAAAAAAGGCTCCGTTCCCCAAGCCCCCCCCCCTTGAGTCTTAAGATGGTCGCCAACGCGGTTCCATTTTTACACCAACTCTTAAAATCACTGTGTAGAACTAATTTCTTGGGCAACCCAAAAGCGGGCCAAAGGCAAACTAGTTTTACCCACATTGTGGTGCGTCGGTATAACCCTTTAAAAATTTGGGTGGCCTCCATTAATCCCTTTTCCCTAAAACCATGGGTATAAGTAAAAGCATTCCCAAATACCCCCCTGTATTCTTGGGGAAAAAGGAATAAAGCTCCCCAGACTTGAAAGAATCTTTTAAAACAGTGTTCTTTTTCCAGAAGCCTCACCCGTCCATTTTCAATATATAGGACAATTTTTCTAAAAAAATCCTGAAAGGGGGGGAGAGCCCTGTACCCTGTGTTCAAAATGGTTTTACCCCTGCCCCCTGAAACAATACAATAATTTTCTACTTCCCCCTTCACATGGAGTCAATGGGTGTCTATTGCCCAAATATGGCCCCTAGGGGTTTCTGGGCATAAGTCCAAATGGTTCTTTTAAATAGATCACCCCGCCCAAAAAACCTTTCACGGACAGCTCCATAAACAGTTTAAAATGTCCCCCTCCAGGGCCCCACATCGAAAAAGCTATACTCCAAAAATACCTGCATGACCTCTGATGGGTAATATAAACCCTGTATTAATAAAGACATCCCCAATACCTACTTTTGGGCCCAAAAATTTTGGGGGCTATTGGGGCCCAAAGCCTTGAGTAAGGTGGGGGACCTCCCGACTGGATCGTCTCTCACCCACTTTGCCCCCCCATTGTTGATTCCGAGAATCAACGGCGTATGCAGGGTTTTATAATAACGAGAGGTCAAGCCCCCTTTTCCCCCTGCTCCTGAGCAACAAATTTTCCAGTTTGGGTCCCATTCTTTCTGCGTAAGATATGGAACGTGTCAAAACAAGCAGGGCATTTAAATAAGGGGAAAAAAGGGGACCCCCCCCTCCAAAAATTTTGACCTCAGTTCCCCCAACATAGAATCCTACTTGTTTTATATTACCAAAACCCAACTACCTATCCCACCTTTCCCCACATGAAAAATCTTTTTGTTTGGGGCCCCATGTTTTTAAATCCGGGTTGCTAAAACGTGCGGAAAAAATGAGGCATGTGGGTGGGAAACCAGTAGCCCCTCAATTTTTGCCCTCCCCGCCATGTTGAAAAAACCAGGGGGTTTGATCTGATTATTCCGGGGGCTTGACTAAAGGGAAATGTAAAAAAATTGCCCCCGGGTCTTTCCCACAAAAAATTGCTCTGTCTTGGTATCCGGTACGTTGATGTACCCGCAGCAAACCCTGCGGGCGATCAGCGCAGCCCATTATATGCTCTGTATTTTGGGGAAAATTTAAAACCTCCGTTGTCCTTGGGCTGCTGCAAAACTACCCCGGGATCCCAGGTCTCTTTCCCCCCCCAAAAGAAGCACAAAAAGCATATTCATGCGATCTCGTCCCTTTCGTTAAACCCCCTTTCCGCCGGAGCCAGTTTTTGGCCTCTTGCAGAGCCCTATTTTTTTAAAACTGTCATGTGTCCTTTATGTGAGAATAATTTTTTACACTTTAAACCCATCCATGTGATCAGAGATTTTTTTCTCGTGACACATTGTGCTTAAGATAGTAAAAAAATTTTTTCCAAAAAATGTTTTTTATTTTTGAAAAATATCAATTGGTGAAAAAAAAAATTTACCCCAATTTCAAACTTCAAAAAAATTTTTGCATGTAAGACAGATAGTTTTCCCCCAAAAAAAGTTTAAAACTACATCTACCTTTTTCTGCTGTATTTGGCATCATTTTTTTAAATGTCTTTTTTTTTTTTTTTTTACACATTAGGGGGTTAAAAAAATTTAGTATAATTTTCAAAATTTAAGAAAATTTGCAATAAAATTTTTTTTGGGCCCCTCCAGTTCAAAACGGGTTTGGGTTGCCTGTATGTTAGATCCCCATAAATGACCTCATCTAAGAAACTCCCCCCTTAAAGTATTAAAAAACAGCTTTAAAAAATTTTAAAATTTAACCCATTGGGTTTTTTTAACGAAATTAAAGCAAAGTGGAAGTGAAAATTTCAAAATTTTACTTTTTTTTTTGCAGATTTTCAATTTATGCATTTTGAAAGGGAAAAACGGTAAATTGATCGGGGAAATGCAAATTTATTGATTCCCATTTTTCTGCCGTTTTGAGTACCCCATATGTGGCCCAGTGCATTATTTGGCTAACCACAAGCCCAGAAAGGAGGAGCCCCTATGGATTGGGGGCCTATTTTCATTACAATTTTATTTAGGGGCCCATTTCAGGTTTGCGCCCCCCTAAGGTTCCAAAAACAAAAAAAATACCCTAAAAAGACCCATATTGGAAACTCACCCTTAGGAATAACCCGGGGTGAGTGAGTATATCTCCCCCAAGGCTTTCACAAATTTTTTTAGGTTGGGTTGAAAATAAAAAAAAATAAAATTTTTTTCCCAAAAATTTTCAATTTTAGTAAAAAAATTTTTAATTTTTTTCAGGAAATTTGGGAAAAAAAAAGCCCCAAAAAAAGTGTTACGCAATTTTCTTCCCAAATTTCGCAATACCCTACATGTGGGTTTGTAAAATGCTGTTTGGGGCCATGGCGGGGGTACAAGGGAGGGGGCAATGGCTTTTGGGCACAGATATTGGTGGGCCAGTCGCATCCCCAAACCCCCCAAAGACTAAAACGGTGAAACCTTCCAGAATTGCTCCATTTGGTTTAACGCCCCCTCAGGGATCTCCCCCAAGGGGTGTTATTTTTCATTTTTGGGGCCCAGGTGTTCCATAGTTTTTTTTTTTTTAGCATTGGGGCCCTGGAAATGGAGGGGGAAAAGCAGTTCCCCCATTGTTTTTGGGCTTCAATTTTTTTAGTTTTTCGCCATACGGGAAAAAAATACGGGATAATTTACTATGGGGTGGGACTTCAATATAAAATTTTTTTTATAGTTTTTTTTTATTACTTTTTAAAAACAAATAAAGCGAGTTTTTAAAAAGTGGTTTTTAAGTTTTTATTCTGACGCCCTAGCTTTCTTAATTTTTTGCTATGGAGCGCTTGTGGGCTTGTTTTTTTCAAAATGGTTGATGTTTTTATTGATACATTACGGGGGCATTGACTTTGTCACTTTTTATTAAGGTTTTTGTGAAAAATTTTGTAAAAAAACAGCTCGGTTGTTTTTTTTTTTTTTTTCAGGGTCCTGTGCGGTATAAATGAATGCTGTTTTCCCCCCAGAGGGGATTTTATTTCAGCGATTTCCCCATTTGTTATTTGTTTAAAGTTTACTGCTTTTTAACAATAAAAAAACATTTTTTGAAAAAGGAAAAAACGTTTTTTTTCTCACCGCAGTCTGGGGGACCCTAACTTTTTTTATTTTTTTTTTTTTGGGGCTGTTGGGAAATTTTTTTTTGCGGGATGAGTTGACGTTTTTTTGGTAAAAATTGGGGGGGCAAAACCTTTGATCGCTTTTAAATTGTTTTTTTTGGGGGAGGGTGAAAAAAATACTCAAACTACTTTGTTTTTATTTTTATTTTTATAGCGTTAATTGCAGCACAATTTTTTTGAAAAAAAAAGTGTTTTTATTGTGTAAAACAATATTTTGCATCGCTATTTTTTTAGCCCAAAATTTTTAATTTTTTCCGTATAAAGAGCTTTAAGAAATTTTTTTTTGGGATGAAGAGTTTTTAATTGGGATCACTTTGATGTTGAATATTTTTGATTCTTTTTTACCCATTTTATGTGCTGCGGGGGTGAACAAAAAAGTATTCTTTGTGTTTTTTTTGGGGGGTTTTTTTTTTCGGCGTTCACCGTACGGGGTTAATTAAATGCAGTTTATAGGGTGGGCGCTACGCACCGCGTACCAATATGGGTACTTTATTTATTTTTGATTTTTTTTGGGGGGATTGGGGGTTTTTTTTAAAGGGGAAAAGGGCGATGATTTTTGGGTCCCCACCCCGGAGCTCACTCCTTCCGGGCCCGCAGCCGCAATGTTTAGCACCAAAGAAATGCGCCCCCGGGGGTACGCCCCCAAATCGGGGGGTTAATCCCCCGCGGGGCCCGGGCCCCCTCGGCCCGTGGGGGGTGCCCGGCAATGACCAGCGGTAAAATTTCCGCTGGTTTCATTCCGCGATCTTGTGCGCTCCGCTTGTGAGCCGCAGATTGCCCCGGACTACTCATACGGCAATTTGGGGAACCCCACCCACATTGCCGATGAGTCGAAAAAAATGTCGGTAAGGGGTTAATATAAAATGGCAAAGAAATTTGGAGGTTTTAAATAGTTTGGGGAATCTACCAAACTGATAAGATTTTCCCCCGCCTACATATGACAGGGGGAGTTTCTCCCCCTGTAGCAAACTTTTTCCATGAAGAGTGGGGGGGTTTAATTTTTTTATAAACTGGATGGAACCTTGATAGTTTTCCCCCAAAAGGGCTTTTATTCATGCACCAATTTAAATGGATATAGTGGAGCCCATGTGGGTTGGCCGGCCCTTTAAGTTCATTGCTTTGTTTTGTCAAGTTGTAGGTACCCCGAAAGGATCCCACCTCCCGCGCGTCTGCAAAATCCACTTAAAACCCCCGCCGGATTCTTAAAGACCACCACACATCGTCAGCAAAGGGCCCACTACATCCACAATCGGAGAGTCCTCCCGATCCCCACCTCCCAAAGGCTTTAGAAAATAAATAAGGGGTCAAATGCTGATAAAGAGAAAAGGTTTTGATAGGGGGACAGCCCCTGGAAACCTCTAAACATATCTTTTGGGGGGTGATAACCCTAAACAAAAAGGTTAGAAGATAAACCCCTCTTGAAAAATAGGAAAAAAAAATTTCCAGAAACTTTGGCCCCAAATTTCCCCTCCTAGCAGATGGCAGACAGAAAGGGCCAAAAACCTTATCGAATGCCTTTTCCATCTAAACTCAAAAAGCATCAAAGTGTCCAAAGGGGGGTTCCTTTAGCCCTCACCGTCGCCCCCACTACCGACCAAAATATTTTTCACTCCCTTTGGCCCCCCTGCAAAAAGGGCCCCTCGGGGGCGGGGAATGCATTTAAAATGGGGAAAGGGAAAGGGCCTGGAGCGTTTTGTTAAAAAATTTTTATTTTTAATAATTTATGGGTCACTGTTGGGGAAAAGCTATCGGAGGGTTTAATTTTTTAACCAGAGTTTGACCTTGCCCATTTTTGGGAAAAAAAAAGTCCCACGACTCCGAGAAAAAACCTCCATCCCCTCCAAACCAAAAAAAACGGCTTTATAGGTTTCAAAATTGGTGTCATTTAAACTGTTTAAAAGCTTAAAAATTTTCGTTCCCCAAAACCCACCCCCGGCCCGGGCCCTTATTTCCCAAGGGGGCCGAAAAAACCGGGGGCGTCCCCACCTCTTCTTAAAGTGTTTTGGGACTATCAAAAAAACCCCTGTTTGCTCTTAAACAACCCGGAAGGCCCCCTGTGTCTGGGAAAGACTCAATTTTGTTTCCCAAAGGTCAGTCGGCGGTGCCTATAGAGATCCTCAAAGAACTCAAAAAATTTTCTCAAAATTTCCTCGGGCTCGTTGAGTCCCTTCGGAGTCAGGATCCCTGGGGCCAGCCCCGGTTTTTGGGGAACCTACGTTCCCGTTTTTTACCCCAGCCGTGCTAACATTAACCGGCTATCTCGGGTTAGCCCCTTTTAAAATACCTATTCTGGTTGATTTTAACTACCCAAAATTTTGTTTTTGGGATTTTTGCACAAAAAATTTTCCGGGAACCCTTTTTGGGCCTCTTTGTATGATATTTCTGCTTCGCAGTTTGGGGGTTTTTCGCCATTTCCCTCGTTTTCATCAGAAAAAGATCCTGAAGCTTTTAAAAATTTCTTTTGGGCCTCCCGCTCTTCCCCCCCTACAAAATTTAAAATTTTTCCCCTTTCCCAAACCGCCTTTGCACCCCCCCCAAAAACAAGGAGATATCCTTTTTGGCAGGTTATCTTCCACGAAAATTAGTCAATCATTTGCAAAAAAAAGGATTTAAAACCCTCAAAATTGCAACAGGTAGCCCGGGAACCGCCAAAACCCTTTGTCCTAAGTTGGGGTTTTTTGGGAATTTGGATCAGAAAAGTAAAGGAAAATTCCAAAAACGGTTTTGGAATGAAGCTGTGGGTCCCTACCAAAACCCCACAATCATAAAGATGGAAAGTAATAAAACCTATTGAAGCTCTTAGGGAATTTGAGGAAAAAACGTAAACTCCTTCGCCCCCATTTTAAAGGGTTACGCCAGGTTCACATTTTTTTGCAAAATTATCCACTATTTCAGTTTTCCTACGGCGGGGGATAGTGGCGAATTGGGGTCCGGCCGCCCTGTTTCCAAAAAGGGGGCACTAAAATCGCGTTGAAATCCCCCCCAGGATAGTTTGGGTACCCGCCCTTTTTGAAAGAAGAGAAAAAATTT
Source organism: Phyllomedusa bahiana (assembly GCA_025379985.1). NCBI lineage: Eukaryota > Metazoa > Chordata > Amphibia > Anura > Hylidae > Phyllomedusa > Phyllomedusa bahiana. The sequence continues at coordinate 159,947 of JAODAL010002127.1, read as the reverse complement.
GGGCCCAAAGAATTTTTTGTTATTTGGGGTTTTAGGGGCGTATACATTGATCGGGCCGTGTCCCCAAAAAACCCTGTAGTTGTATCTTTACAAAAAAATATCCCCCCCGATTTTTTTAAACCCCCTTTCCTCTCCCAAAATAATCCAGCCTTTTTTCGAAAAAAAAACTATTTCCCCTTGATTTAGAAGAAAAATTTTGGCCATATGACATTTTTCCCAAGGCCGGGGGCTACCCAAAACCAATTTTGGTTATTTTTTTTTCCAAGGGGTTTCCGAAGAAGATGATATCGGGTTTTAAAGCGTTTAAAGGGAAACACTCCTTTTTTTCCTCTTAATTAAGGGTTTTTTTGAGTCCCCCCAAAACATTTCCAATAAGTAGTTTTGAGGGGTTTTCCCTCTTTCTGAGATCCCCCGCCTAAAAAAACCCTTTTCTTCCCCGGGTTTCCTTTTCCATTTGCCCTTTTTAAGGTTTTTTCCCTTGAAATTTGTAGAGCCCCCCCACCGTCCCAGCGAGGGGGCCCGGGGGTGAACCTAAACTTTTGTCAGTTCCGCCACACCTGAGGGGGTGACCCCGGGAAAAACAGACCCGGGTACAAATAAAAAAATCCAACTTTAAAAAAAATGCCAAATGAACATTTGGGCCCAAAAACTGCCCCCCAACTAGAAAAAATTAAACCCGGATTCGGCAGCTGCTTTCGCTGCAATAATAAAAAAGGGCTCAAAGCCTTTTATTTTCGGGTTTCTCCTTGTGAAACTTAGGCCCCTTTGCTAAAACCTTTCCCCTCAATATGGAAGGGCCCCTTGGCTTGGGGCCGGGAAACCTCAAAAACTACTCCCGAACCCTCCTCTCCCCCTTTCCTTTGCAGGATACATACTAAAAATTTATTGCTTGTCTTTAAAATCCCTACACAGGGGGAAAAAACATTTTCCCTTTTTCGGGGCCCCAAAAGGATGCAGAAAAATCCGGGAAAACAGTAGGATTTTTTTTTTCCCCTTCAACCATGGGGTTTGTCACGTTTTTCTGTACCCCCTTAAACCACTTTTCCTTGATTCCCCAAATTTAAAGGGGAAATTTTGGGTTTTTAATTGGGCGGGGGTCCCCGCATTCCGCCCCCTTCCCTTTGCCTCGGGCGGCCCTAACCTGGGGGCCCTTTTTAAATACAAATTTGCCCTTTTGGGGCCCAAAATCCATCCCCAAGGGCCCCCCTGGAATTTTCTCTGTTAAAAAAAAGTTAAAAAGGCCATCCCCTTTTAAAAAACTCCGGGTCCTAAAAAACGGAATTGTTCCTTCAAATTTGCTTTTTCCCAAATTTTCGTTTCCGGGCCCTCTTAATCCCCCGTTCATTTTCCCTTTAAAATTTTGGCTTAGCGACTGCCCCACATTAGGGTGGTAACTTCACAGGAACCCACCTTTTTTTTTCCAAAGTCCACAAAATTTTCTGCACATTGGGCTTTATCATTTTACCGCGGAATTGTTTTGAAGCATGAAAAACCTCAAATTTTTACCCCATCTTTGGCATTGGAAATTTTTGGAAAACCTCTTGAGCTATAGGGGAAAAATTTAAAAGGGGCCCTCTTTTACCCTGCGGGGGCCCTGTCGGACTCGATGGAGGGGGCAGAATAATAAGCAAAATGTCTCCTGAAAAGGCCCCCGGAAGGCCGGGTTTCGTCCTCTGCAACTCCAGAGGGAGTGCCCTGAGAATAGTAGGGGGTTTTTTTTGGGAAATTTTTAAGGGGCCCTTTTTGATGCACTGGGAAACCGGGCAGGTTTTCGGAGGAGTTGCCACAGCGGGGCAGCCCTTTTGTTTTTTCTTTTTGGTTGGGATTTGGATAAAATTTTTTGTCCTTTCCCTTTCCTGACGGGGATGAGGAGATAGAAAATTTTAAATAAAAGAAAAAAAAGTATCGGGAAAGAAACAGGGATTTTGTGAGTTTTAAACATATCAGAAAATTTAAAAAACATCACCAGCAAAACATCGGGTGAATTGAAAAGGTCACAGTGATTCACAAAAATTAAAAAAATTTTAAAGAGGGGCACTTTATTAACTATGTCAGAAAAAAAAAGCGGGGGCCCCCCTCTAGTGACCAAAATTGGAAATACCTTCTTTTAAAAAAAAAATGAAAATTGACTTAAAAGATCCCCAACAATTTATATGGTTTTGGGTAAATATGGGCATATGAAAAGGGTTACGGCAGCCCCTAAGTTCCTTTTGGGCCCTCATTGGCAATATCCTGTGCCTCAAACCCAATGGGGAAGGGCAAATGGGCGATCCCTGGACAAAATTTTGCCCCCAAAGATCCCCCTGAAAATTTCCCCAATAGTTCCCATTTTAGGGTGAGAAGGTTTAAAAAGGCCCCCAGGGAATTACAGGGGGGGGCCTGAATTTCCCCTTCCTCAAATTCCCCTGTATGCAGGGAGACCCGCCCCAACACGGGGCCCAAATGGCCGACGACCCCCGCCCCCACGGGGTAAACGCACCCTCCACTCTTAAAGGGCCCTTTTCCGTTCCCCCCCCCTCCCCACTCCTCCCCCCCCTCCCCCTAAATTGCCCGATGCAGGGAAAACGATCCTCCAACTGCGGGTTGCGGGCCGTGGCCTGGGTTCTCTTCCGGTCCCTCCCCTTCACCGTCAGAGTGTGCAGCTTAGGGATTCCCCCCCCCCGCCACCTGCGGTCTCTCCCAAGCCCCGCGATCCCCCCTTTCAGCGCATTGCGGGGTTTCCCGGCCCTTCCCCCGGGATTTCGGCGACTCCGGGGGCCCTTCCCCCCGGCCCCCCGGGCTGCCCCAGCTGCCTTGACCCGAGCTCCGGTATAGCCAGGTTTTCCTCCCCGCCCCCCGCTCGCCAGGCCCTCACTCCTCCGGTTTCGCCGTAACCACCGCACCCCCGGGCCCGGGTTTTCCCCCCTTTGAAATGGGTAAGTAGGGTTTCTCCAATTGTGCGGGGCCGCGGGCTCTTTTTCCCTCCGCCCGGGGGCGTTGCCAACCTCTCTGGGCCCTACCAACGGCCCGGGGGACTGGGGGGGAAAAACTTGTTCCCCTAAAAGACCCCCGGGGTTTTGGCCCTCCCCTGGCCCACCGGTTTATGTTTCAGTGGCTGCTGGAGAAAAATTTGGGGGGTAAAAAATGCCCCAAAAAAAGAAATTTTTGGGGGGCCCGAAGCGGGAGCTTGTTTTTGATGCGGCTACTCCCCCGGGTTAGTTTCCCCCGGGAAGTCGTACCACTATTTCAAGGTCCCCCCCAACTCGAACCTGTAGGCCTTTAAATTTCAATTTTAAAGGGTAAAATACCCCTTTCCTCTAGTCGGCTCCGCCACCATTTAGGAAAAGGTTTTAAAATTATCTTTTTTTAATAAAAAAAACCATCTTCCATGGGTTCTGTTATATTTGGGGGCCTATAACAGATCCCTAAGATAATTGTATTATTGTTATTACCAGTATGTATATCTTCCCATAATGACTCCTCATGTTCATTTCCTGTATCTATATCTTCCTGCAGTGTTGGTTCCAGACAGGATTTTACATGAAGACTGAAACCTCCCCCATTCCAATTTTATGATCTTTTTTATGATCTTTATGATCTTTTCTAAATAAACTGCAAGTTAACCACCCAGTCATAGTTGTCATCCAACCATGTCCCACTATGTCATATTTTATTTCAGCAATAAATAATTCTAGTTCATTTATTTTGTTGGTGAGACCGCTGTACCTAGAATCTGTATTGACAAAACTTGGTAAAACATAATTTGGCGCTGTGAGCAGGATACAGCAGAAGGCTTAAAAGTCCATTTTAGCAAAATTCTGACCTTAACCCCTTAACGACCTTGGGCGTATCAGTACGTCCCAGGGCCGCTAAGGGGCTTTGCAGGAGGATCGCTCCGCGACTCCCCGCACAGCCGGCCAGTGTTAGCGGCAAATCGCCGCTAACCCCCGGCAGTAACAGCGCCGGCGGGTGGCTCCACCCGCTGGCGCTGTTTTACCCATCAGGCGCCGCGGCAAAGATGGCCGCGGCGTCTGAATTAACTCCGATCGGTGCCGCGCACCGATCGGTGCGGTGATCGGCATAAGCGCTGCTATGCTGTGCCGATCCGATCACCGGGCATTGTGGTGGGGAGCCTTGGGAAGGCTCCCGTCACTTACCCTGGTCGGTTTGCCCCACTTCCGTCCGCAGACAGGAAGTGGGAAAACCGCCATCTTTGTACACCCTAATGCATTGCCTATGCAATGCATTAGGTTGTATTAACAATCGCGCCACCTAGTGGTCAAGTACCACAGGTGGCCTCAATGGTACAGGAAAAAAAAAAAAAATTCAGGTTTAAAGTACAAAAAAAAAAAAAAAAGTATTAAGTTCAAATCACCCCCCTTTCGCAATTTTACAAATAAAAAAATAAAATAATAAAAGAAGTTACACATATGTGGTATTGCCACATCCACAAAAGTCCGATCTATAAAAATAAAACATCATTTATCCCGTACGCTGAACATCATAGAAGAAAAAAAATTCCAAACGGCAAAATTGCGTTTTTTGTTCATTTTACATCACTCAAAAAATGGAATAAAAATGATCAAAAAAGTCACATGCATTCCAAACTGCTAGCGATAAAAAAGTACACTTCAGCCCGCAAAAAAAATGCCCCCTCACTGACGTCCGTACGTGTTAGTACAAAAAAGTTATTGGTCGCACAAAATGGCGCCGTGGAGCAAAATTCAAAAATAGAAAATGTTTGGAATTTTTTTCCGGTACCAAAACATAACGGAAACCCTACATGTTTGGTATTGCCGGATGCGTAACAACCTGAAGAATACAGATAACACATTATATTTACCAAAGATTTAACGCCATAAAAGCAAAACCCCGCAAACATGGCGAAAATACATTTTTTTTCACAATTTGTCCCACTTGGAATTTTTTTTGCGGTTTCTCAGTATATTCTATAGTATAGTGAATAACACCATTAGAAAGTACATCTTGTCCCGTAAAATAAAAGCCCTCATGTGTCTATGTAGGTGGAAAAATAAAGAAGTTATGGCTTTCAGAAGGCGAGGAGGGAAAAACGAACGGGTCACCAAAAAAAAAAAAAAAGCCTGGTCCTTAAGGGGTTAAAATTAAATTTTTAGCAAAATTTCAATAATCCAGAAAATAGTGAGAAATTGTGTAAAACACGTCTGTTGTTGGGAATAGTTTGTTGTAGCTGGTTGGGTGCTGTGCCATAACTTTGTTTCCTGTAAGACGGATAAGGAGTGTAGCTAGAACATAATGTTTTGCTTGCAAATGTTAGAGAGCCTAGAGCAGGAGACTTGTGCCGTCTTGTGGACCTGCTTTAGTGATGTTGAGAAAATTGAATTGAGTGATCAGATTTCCAAGTATTTAGTCCATGCTGTTGAAGCAGCAAGGAGGGGGTGCTCAGAAGAAGAGATAGGAACAAAGAGCTGTTTTGAAGACACAGGACAAATTGTTAGAACAGTGTTATTTTAAGAAAATAGCAATCTTGCTAGGGACCCTGTAACAGCTCTTTATCTGGCAGGATAGATCTAGAGAAACACATGAGAAGTGAGTTGTGAACAATGGAGGATTCACAGATAAGCAGTGTGAAAGTTTTATTGCCTCTAAATTGATGTGTGGAGTCTGATGTCCGAGATCTCAGGAGTAAATATCTTAGATGGGTTCAGATCTGTGTTCAAAGTTGAATATTGTCATAAGTTTGTATTCCCCAAAACCATCTGTATCTCTAGGGTTTGAAATGGCCTTGTTCTTTTATTGTGTTTTGTGCTACAAAAATGTTGAAGCTACAGGAAAATGTTTAGTTTCTTATACAAAACACTTTGTGTAAAGAATATAAATGCTCCAGAATCATTTAGTCCTGTTTGTGGAGAAAATGTTTTTTCTGTCTTTGCCCATTATATGAGAACAGATTGCAGCTCATTACCCTACCGGTATATGTAGTTATAGGAAGGATGTTTATAACTGGAGAAGTTAGGTGGCTGAATATTGTGCATTATCTGAGCCGACTATTTACTATAAGAAATATTAGTTCTTATGATTACTGACATGTTTGTGTTTTTTTTCTTCCCAGGCAAATTTTCCTGATATATTTGATTTAAAATTGAACTGCTTATTCCTAAAATTATGACACATGGCAGTTATATGTTACAGGCTATTTTCTGGCAATAAGAGTAAGATTTTGTGATAGACGTCCTTTTAAATTGGGTTAAAAAAGAAAAAAAAGGTTTCTAGCCTCACTATGACTTGTTGTTCTTCAGCAGCATTCCGAGAAAGGAGGGGGAGCTTCTGGACACTGCATTCTCTGTGTTATTTTAAGTCACCCTCCCTCCCTGAATTACTCTGCTTAGACAAAGGACCAATTTGGTCTTTATTGAAGGAAAATGTTTGTTTGTTTGTTAGTAACTGACCTGTTTTTTTTTTATTTTACAGGTAACATTTTGTAGACAATGTATGGTACCATACAGAATATATTTGTCAGAGAGGCAGTGTTGTACTGTGCGCCCTCTGCCCGCATCAGGGTCAATGGCACCTTATCTGCGCCTCTTCCAATCTCAAACGGGACGAGGCAGGGCTGCCCCCTATCACCCTTACTATATGTCTTAGTAAGGGAAAGCCTAATGGCGACCATCAGATCTAAACCTGATATATCGGGGATTACTATTGGGTCAAGGGCACATAAATGCGCTGCTTTTGCAGACGATCTCTTACTGTATGTTTCAAATTCTCATATTTCCCTCCCATCTTTGATGGCCGACATTAGAAGCTTTGGAAGCTGGTCCAATTTTAAAATTAACTTCTCAAAGTCAGAGGTGTTCGGTATTGGCATCAATCCACAGGATCGGGCTTCTCTTCAATCTAACTTTTCCTTTGAATGGCCTAAAACGGGCATTTCCTACCTGGGGATACGCATTTTGGAAGATCTTTCGAAGCTCTTCTCACTTAACTTCCTCCCTCTCCATTAACATCAAACAAAGACTTGGACAGCTGGAATAGGAAGGAATGGTCATGGTTTGGCAGAATAAATCTGCTCAAGATCACTATTCCCCCAAAATTCCTATACCTTTTCCAAACACTCCCTATTCACATTCCAGTTTCATTTTGGAAAAAGGTACGGAGGTGCTTTACCTCCTTCATCTGGTCCACCCAGAGAGCGCGGATTGCGTATGACACTCTCATCAGACCTAAAGATGCAGGTGGGGTGGGCCTCCCGGATTGTAGGCTGTACTTTCTAGCGTTGGTTTCCGATAGAGCAAACAAATTGTGGGTAAGGCCGGCGCAGGATCTTAGCCTTTCGTCTGTGGTTGTGCTCCCCTGGACCTGGACTCTTGCTCTCCAAAGTGGTCTCTCATCTTCTTTCTGTATTAGGCACACATTAGCGACTCTCTACTCATATAGGGGCTCCTATAGTCTCATAGACCGAGGCGGGTCATTGTGTGCCGGTTACGTACAATCCTGCCTTTTCCCCGGGCATTTCACCAGGCGTCTTCTTAGGCAATACGAAGCAAAACCCTTTGTGCTTCTGAAATTCTTGGGGAGACTGCGTCCTCTGGCAACTCTTCTGTCCAATTTTTACAACTTCCTCATTTCTTTAGTAAAATGAGACCTAGCCTCGATTTGACCAGGCCGCTTACGGCCTTTGAGAAGGTAGTGGTTTCCTCTACAGACTCGCGACACTCCCTTTCATTTATGTATAAGCTCTTGCTAACCACTCACTCCAAGCAACTCCCGTCCTATCGTCAACGCTGCGAGAGAGAACTAGGCCTCTCTTTCACTCCTGATCAATGGGAATGGTGCTTTCAACTGACTCATAGGGCTATGACCGCCTCCAAACACCAGGAGACCTGTTTTAAGATCCTATCGCGTTGGTATAGGGTTCCCTGTCTTGCATAAGATGTTCCCCTCGGCCCCGGATGTTTGCTGGAGGTGTGGGAAATTGGAAGGGACCTTGCCCCATGTATGGTGAGGCTGCTCGTTGCTTAGAGGCTTTTGGACCTCGGTATTAGAGGTAATTGAGGTAGTTACTGGGATCTTGATTCCTGACTCCCCAGAGGCACTCTTACTCTTTATGTTTCCCATGCCTGTTAGTAAATTTAAGAAGTCCCTCCTCAAGCACTTGTTGCAGGCCGCTAAGACCATCATTCCTCGCCTATGGAAGTCGTCCTCCCCTCCGTCTCTGGAGGACTGGTTTGCTGAAATTAGTTTTATGCAAGGAATGGAGGAACTGATGGCCCGAACCCCTGAACAGGCACACCGATTTATTAAAATTTGGTTTGGCTGGATGTCCTTCAAGAATTCCCCGCTATATCTATCCATTACTTCTTAAGGCACTACTATACTAGCTGCTACGGGTTTTCCTCTTTTATGGGGTTTTCTTTAGCCTGTGCTCTCCCCTTCCCTACTTCATTCTCCTCCCCTTCTGAGGTTGCCCCGCCCCCCCCCCCCTTTTTTTTTGTGTGTGTGTGTGTGTGTGGTGTGGTCTTGTCTTCCGTGTTGTTTTTGTGTTTCTTAGCTAGGTCATTTATATATACACATGTCTGTAGGTAGTGGGGTGCTTATAGTACCCGATACTCTTTCGGATTTCTTTTCCCTAGGACCAAGCGATTGCTGTTAATTCACATTGTTTAGTTATATTACCATTGAGGCCATTCTGTTTACACTTTCTTTTGATATAACAAATTTATATGGCCAACAATTGTTTGGTTTTCAATATTTTTGCTTGTGTAACATGCTCTTGTTACATATTTACTGTTATGCCATATATAGCTCTAACACTAATGGATCGCTAGGTTTATTGGTGCAATGGTATTTTAGGCTTTGTTATTCATGCTTATATGGCACCTTGGCACACATTATGTTCATCTTATGTTTTGGTTGCGAACCTGTAATTGTTTGACCTAAAGATGGACAACCGGTATGGATATATGATTATCTTTGATCGGGTTTTGTACCTCCTGATATTTGTTGTATCTGCCTCTCTTTTATTTTCAATAAAACCTTTTGAATTCGAAAAAAAAAAAAATGAATATATTTGTGTGTGCATTGTAAGCATATACAATGCATGTCCTGTCTGGTTTAAAAGTGACCTATAGGTGAGAAATAAAGGATATCCTCTTAAATTGGTTTTTGTTCAAAATAATTTCACGTGGTATTTACTGAGCTCATTTTGATATCTTGCATTGTGCACACATTTTAGGTTTGAAAAAGTTTTTTTTATTATAATGTTGTTTTATTGACCCTGTTGCTAACACTTTTTTGTTCTCCTCCCTTCCTTGAATGGTTAACTGTCTGGGATGTGATTAATTGTCTGTTTACTTTCAGGAGTGAAGAAGAGATTTCTAGTGATCCAATGAGATCTAATGAAAGACATCAGTGATATCACTTGTTGAAATTAAGCCCCGGGGCATATAAAATTTAATACTGAGTTTATTCAGTAGTACTACTGTAATTGTTTTTGGTAAAAATTTGATTTTTAGTTCAAAGTGTTCCCGAACTGAACACAACTGTGCATTCCTTATTGGATAATTTTTTTGTTTGGAGCTCCAGTTCATAAAGGGTTAACAAAGAATTTGTGTGCATTAAAGGGAAAACACCAGTGTTTCCCGTGAGTGTGATGTGATGGGCCCTGTGATTTGTGTCTATGTTGTTTGTTTTAGGTTTTTTGTTGTTATGTCTATTGCGCATTGCGACTAACCTGTTGACATTTTTGGATACTACATTTTAAATGTTATATTGCATGATAAGTTGTGTCTTTTCTTTGTTGCATGTTAATCTGTCTCTATATAAGAAAAAGGACTGATGAAAGATTTAAAAATACTCTAGGGCTAGTATCAATAATTGATTGATTAGCTAAGTGTAAAACAAGATGCTGTGATGTAGTGAGGATTTATGATATAGAAAGCAATGCCGTGATGTAGTGACGATTTCTGACATAGAAGGTATTAAAGGTTTTATTCTAATATCCCGTGAAAGAATATTTGGAGAGGGCAGAAAAGTTTCCATATCTTTTGGTTTATAAACAGTAAAATGACTGTGTTGTGTGTTCGGCCCATACAGATGGGTGGGTGATTATTTACTTTCATGACAATATTGGGATTTGTTATGAGAAGGTAAATGCTGAAGAAAAAAATCATGACTTATGTAAACATCTTGCATTACACAAATGGGAACAGGAATCAGGAAAATCTAGTGATATTGGTATATAACACCTATAATCTGCTGTGCAATCCAGTATGAGGAAAAAGGTTTTGGTATTTTTGTGCGCTGATATTAAACGCCAATAATAAAGTTTTCTAGTGATCTTATCTACAAAGTGGTTATATTATCCGGTGACAAGAAGGTTGATTGTGGAACAGAAAGAAGAAATGTTTTGGTTTTTTTCCGCTTTTATCTTGTTATGTCAGGAAGCTGCAAAGGCCAATATAGGCAGGTTTTTTTTTGTTTTTTATTAGTTGGCGTGACAAAACCCAGTGTGATACTTCTTGCTATGAGACTTTCATTTATTGAAGGGTGGTGAGGATCCAACAGAGGAAGTAACCAGATGGACACTGCTCCTGACCTACTGCTCTTATGTGACTGAGACTAGAGTGCTGCTACGTCCACCAACCAGAGTGTCATGTCCCCCCCACACACAGCTTCACTATATGTGATACCTGCAATGAATGGAGTCCTTGTTGATTACCAGCAAAGATTCAAGTTTGTTTTTGAATTTCATCTTCAGTATGTGCAGATTTCAAAAGAGCCTGAGAAACGGAGATGGGTGTTTGCCAAAGTGCCAAGAGATGCCCAAGACAACCCAGCACTGCTATAGAGCCAAGGAGATGCTCAAGACAAACCAGCATTACCACTGACTGCCATGTCTGACCACAAAGGGGCTCTAATGACTGCACCAGCACTGCTACCGCAAAAGGGGCTCTAATGTGTGCAACCTCCTGTCCTATCATCACAGCAAAAGATGGAAACAGATCTGTTTGTTATATTGTTCAACCAGGGAAAGGGGGTAATCAGGACGCAGTAATCCCTGCAAAGACTTTTGTAACTTTCAGTTCTAAGAAGACCTAGAAGAGGACAGAGACTGTTACAGAATAAAGAGAGACTTTTCCATCGCTTTGATTGTCAAACACACAGAACTATTTTTTTTTGGATTTTACAATTTTTGTTTTCAGCCTAGAATCATGGCCAATGTAGTTTTCTGCACATAGCAACAGGAAAGGGTAACGGTGAATTAGTCCCCAGAGAAAACTAGGGGTGAGAGTTGAAACTTTATTGATTGTTTGAAAGGTCCATAGTAGGGCAACTTTAGTATAAGAACGCACATGGACCCCCACATATCTACACAAATGTTTAGATACAGGAGAAGTTGATGCATTATGATGGTATATAGCAAGTGAAAAAGAATGTTGATGGTGTTAGAAGAGTATATAGCAAATTAATGTTTATAAAATGGTGGAGTTATCTGTTTTCTTTATGTTCTTTGTTATTTCCCCAGGATATCCCGAGTGTATGACTTCAAATAGCCGAGGGTAGATTGCAGTGCTAGTGAAATTTGTGACTATTTGATGTCATAATCTCCATTTTTTTATATTAAACTAATTCACTTATTTTATCTTAAACTACAATTACACTAGCTTGTATACCTCTGCTGCTAGGCTTGATTTATGCCATGAGCATGAACACTTCACCTAATTTAATTTACAATCTAGGGGATCTGCTTATCGTCTGGTCTAGGAGTTATTTTGTGTATGTTATCTGGGAACTGGGGTCGGCCACTCCATGATTCAGGATAGCATGGACAAAAGATCTCTGTGCATTGTAAGCTTACACAACGCATAGGTTGTGTCTGCTATTTTTTTGGTTAAGTCTTATAAAACCAGGATGGTTTGTGGTGAAGTCAGAGGCTCTTGTTCCCATTGTTGAGGATGCTTAACATTGGTGATGGTCCCTGGAGTTCCCTGTTCTCGCCATTAAGCCTCTCTGGTTGAAGTCATAAGGACAGGTGAAGTCAACTCTAAGGTGAAGTTTGTTTTGTAAGTATTTAACTTTTGTAGTAGGAAAGAAGGACAATCGTAACACGAGTGAAATTAGGAGTTCCTGTGGCGCTTTCAGGAGCAAAAAACTATTCAAAGAAAAGCCAACTTAAGCATCAAGCTGGTTTATTAAAGTAAATATAGAACAGGGAAGCTACGCGTTTTGCAGGTGCCTGAGGAAGCAGGTAGAGTCCCTGCGAAACGCGTAGCTTCCCTGTTTTATATTTACTTTAATAAACCAGCTTGATGCTTAAGTTGGCTTTTCTTTGAATTGTTTTTGCCCCTGAAAGCGCCACGGGAACTCCTAATTTCACTCGTGTTACGAGTGTCCTTCTTTCCTGCTACTGCTGCCGGAGTCTGCTGGGCTGCGAGATTGGAGGTTTCCTGAGCTGCTCAGAGAGTGCAAGGTGCAGGGGATCAGCTGTGGGCTTTTAAATTTGAGCTTCAATGTGAGCTGTACCATACCTGTACAGCTTTAAAAGGTGAGCGTGATTCTAATTAGTTTAAAGTCGCACCCTGTGTTGTAAAGCTGTAACGCACATTGCGCTGTGTGTCTGCTCTTCTGTCCCTGAGGAACTTCGTTGGTGGAGCCCGGGATATTTGAAAACATATTTAACTTTTGTAAATACATATTTAGCAAAACTATCCCCAATGTCACACTATTTTCTGTAACCAGTTTATTCTCTTACTTATATGTTATATTTGATCATAATTGATTCCTATGTTAAATAAAATTGCGTTGTACCCTGACTGATTGGTTGGCCTTCTTTAAAGTTGTACCTAGAATCTTTATTGACGAAACAGACTCCTGGCATTGGTCAGTATGCAATTTTTTAGGTTGTGGTTTTCCTTTTTTTTAACCCTTTAATTAATAACTATTACTACACCCCCTCCCTCCATTCCACCCCGATTAATAAGTAATTACTAGCTCTCAATCTTTACTACCTTGAATGCTATATGTGTAGTCGCCCTTACCCCAAGTACCTAGTTTAAATACTCCTCCAACAGTTTGCTGAAGACAAGCAAACTAAGGACATGGATTACTGTAACCATGTCCTGTGGTCTGATGAGATCAAGATAAACTGATTTGGTTCAGATAGTGTCAAGCGTGTGTGGCGGCAACCAGCTGTGTCATACCTACAGTCAAGCATGGTGGTGGGAGTGTCAGGGTTTAGGGCTGCATGAGTGCTGCCAGCTGTGGGGAGCTACATGTCAACATATGTTAACATGTACAGTGACATACAGAAGCAAAGCATGATCCCCTCCCTTTGAAAGCTGGGACGCAAGACAGTATTCCAACATGATAATGACCCAAAACACACCTCCAGGACAAATACTGTTTCCCTAAAGAAATTAGGGCAAAAGATGCTGGTCTGGCTTAACATCTATCTATAAGCATCCTCAAATAGAAGGTGCAAGAGCGAAAGGCAGTGCTGGAAAATACTGACACTTCGGGCACAATTTGTCCACTTTCACTTAAGGGTGTATTCACTTTTGTTGCCGATGGTTTAGACATTAATAGCTGTGTGTACACTTCTTTCAACAGCACGCCAAATTTACATTGCTTTACAAGCTGTATACTGACTACTTTACATCGCATCAAAGTGTCATCCCATGAAAAGATATAACACAATATTTACAAAGATGTGAGGGGAGCACTTTTGTAAGATACTGTAAATTTAGGTTTAGAATGTTAACGACTTAGGAAAAATACGTTTTACTAAGTAGTAAAAGAAATTATACATAAGAAAATTTTTAAGTCATGAATACAACCCTAATTCCAAAAATGTCAGGAAACTGTACAACGTAAAGAAAACAAGAATGCAGTGACTTGGAGATCTCTTATAACCATATTTTATTCTCAGCAGAACATATCAGAAGTTGAAAGTTTGACATTTTTCCATTTCATTAGAAAAAAAAGATCTTAAAAATGTAAAAGGTGGGATAAGGCCATGTAGCCCACTTCTTTTTACAACAGAATGTAAATGCCTGGGAAGCGAGGAGACCAACTGCTGGATATTTGGGAAAGAAAAGTTGTCCTATTTATGTCTCTTGTAGGATTATAGCTGCTTAACAGTGCTTGGTCCTTTTTGCCAGCGTTTGCATTTAAGAATGTACCAAATATTTTACATTGGTAAAGGGCTGCTTGCAAGATAGTTCAGCACCTGAACTCTATATTTGCGAGCCATGCTGTTGTGAGGGATGCAGTATGCGGTTTAACATTGTCTTGATGAAGTATATAAAGCCTTAACTAAAAAAAGATGTTGTCTGGATGGGAGCAGATGTTGTTCTACAACCTTTATATACTGCTAAGCATGGATAGTGGATTTCATAAGGTGTAAGCTACCCATGCCATTTGCACTATTGCAATCCCGTAACATCAGAAATGCACGTTTTCAAACTGTATCTGATCACAGAAGAGTTTTCCATTTTGCATCAGTCTATTTGAAAGGAGCTTTGTCCGAGAGAACACTGCGTAGTTTATGGGCAGTATTCACATATGGCTTAATTTGTGCATAATAGAGCTTTAACTTACAATGGTGCACTATACATGGCGAACTGTGTTTATAGACAGTTATTTCTGGAAGTGTTCATGAGCATATGCAGTGACTTGTCTGATCAAAACCATGCAATATTGACCCTTGGCTGTGTCCCTTGTGCACATGGCTTTTTCTATATCCTCTTACACCTCTGATTATATTATATACTGCAGATTGAAAGAAACTTAGGGCCACATGTCTGAAACGGTTTTGGTATAAAACTCACTTTTTTCCCCATAGGTTTCTATGGGGAAAAAAGTTTGTTTTAGACGAAAAAAACGTTTCATACATGTGGCCCAGTCTCTGCAATATTACATTAAGGAACATTTTATGAAATTGTTCCACAATACTGAGATACAGTTTCACAGATTAGTGACCCTCTGGCCATCTTTGCTTGGAGAGAATATGTCTCTCTAACATGCTCTTTTTATAGTCATGTGACATTGTAAAAAACAAAAAAAAAACCCTTAAAGGGGTTTTGTCACGAAGTAAAATTGATGTGGGAAGCTTGCAGATTAAATACTAAACATTTTCCCCATTCATCATTATTAAAAATTCTGTACTATTTTTGTTTTTACTGTTACCTTAGTGATTCATAATGTACAATCCGTCTCTAGGAGATACGATCAGTGATGAGAGCTTCTCAGTCTTGCTGCACATGTTTAGATATCACCTCTCCTCTCAGGCAGCCACGGTCAGTCTCTTCCCTGCTTAGCTATCACACACACTCACTGCCGAGCGGTGTTCAACCCCAGATGCTGTCATTCTACTCCTATCCTCTGTAATCTTTAGTAATCAGTCAAACAGTTCAAATAAATAAAAAAGCCTCAATCAGGTATGTGCATTGAGAAAAAAAAAAATCCATGTTTGGTTCCTGCAGACATTTGAACCTAGGACCCCTATGCTGAATGGCAGAAGTGCTAACTACTCAGCTACATTGTAGCTACATCAATAGACTTTAGTTTGACTACAGTGAGCACACTGTGGAGAAAGGTATGGTGATGTCAGCCTGCTAGGCCCAACGTTTTTGAGATGTGTTGCTGCCATCAATTTTGTTTAAACAGCTTGAAAAAATGCTTACTTTTCAAGATCTGATGTGTTCTTTTGTGAAGAAAATCTGGTTAGAAAAGAATTCTAAATTATTGTATTCTTGTTATCTTAAATTGCATATAGCGTCCAAATTTTTTGGAATGGAGGTTATATAATGTAAAAAAAAAAAAAAAAATGCTGTAGCTTGCTGTATGATAAAATATTTTTTTTACTTTACTTCTCCTGAAAACAAATTTAATAAACTTTTAAACAAGACGATGACTCACGGATCTTACAAGCTTACTGGGAAGCGAAAAACCAGCTCAATCAATACCCATGAGGTATGTTCTGACCAGAGATATAAGTCAATATGGTCAGTTGCTGCAGTGAACAAGATAGACAGAGCTGTTAGAAGCACAGGGCTAGGTTTGCCACAGAATAGACATTTTTTGGTGACATAAAACGGTCGATATTATCAGGTCAGAGGAACAAACATGCTTGAAAAGTATGATGTTAGTGCATTGGTACATACTGCATCCCAGACAACTGCTGCAACTCCGAACTTTTTCCAGTCTTGCTTGATCCGTATGGTGTGGTTGGAGAAGGTATAGGTGGTGCTGGAATTATGAAACCGCTTCAGGCTACTCAGTATATTATCATCATATGGTACCAAAGCCATTTTAGCAAATCCACATTACTTGAATGGGACCTACAACATACAATGTAATTAGATTATTCAGCTATATCAATAGCAACAGCATTAACCCCTTACCGCCAGGGCTTTGAAGTCAGTAAGCCAGAGTTCCGACACCATGTTTAAGTGATAACTTTACTGTAGGTAAATGGTAACATCAGGCTTTTTATCCCCTTATGATACAATAATCAAGCTATTGAGGTAGAACAGAAAATATATTTATTGGATACAACTTTAGAACAAAAAAACTTTAATAAACTGTAAATATATCAAATGCTGCAGTAAGTTGGAAAAACAGTTTTCAACAAAAACATGCTAAATAACATTTGTAGAGTAAGTCTATGAATTTGTTCTGAGAAATGGTATCACCTACATCAGATCCTCTCATAGATGACCTAAAATCTGATCTCATTTTAAGGCTAGAGAACAGCCTCTCTACACGAACTTGAGTTAGTGGCAAAGCAGTGACCACGTGGACAACATCTCTAACAATTTCAGGGTATAAAGGAATTGTCTCATGCGCAGTCAGTTTTGATGAACATTTAAACTCTTCTACTTTGACAGCAAGTGAAAAATTTTGCTGAAATCTGTTCAATCTGTTTGCTATGGGTGCAGAATCTTTTCCCCTGCGGCAACGCTTTGCCTGCTCTATGTCATCCAAACATTTTTCAAAATTAAACTCCTCATCTGATGAGGCTGAAGATATGGGAGAAGTAGTACTGGCAAGACCCAATTCCAATTACTCTTGGCACTGCATTGAACTGTACCAATTTATAATATTTTTTTTTAGCTGGTCCATTTTATAACGACTCCGACTCCACAGCCCTGCTTAGCACCGCAGCCAGTTTTAACCTTCCTGACAGAGTCCCATTTTTCAAATGTGACCCTTGATTTGGGAATAAATTATGGATACCGTTAGCTATCCATTTGATTCAGAGATTGATTTCTCATGACACATTGTGGTTTAAGTTATTAAGAAATTTATTTGTGAAAAATATCAAAATGTCTTGAAAGTTTTGCGATTTTCAAAGTTAAAAAATGTCTGTGAGTAAGCCAGATAGTTATTCCCAACAAAATAGTTTATAACTAGCATCTACGGTAGGTTGGCATCATTTTTTTATTTTATTTTTTTCCTCACATTAGGAGGCTGAGAAATTTAGTAGTCATTTTTCACATTTTCAAGAAAATTTGCAACAGATCATTTCAGGAAACTTTAGGTGTTTCACAGAAATTACAGCAAAGTGGAGGTGAAATTCCAAAACTTCACTTTTGTTGTTGCAGATTTTAAATTTTTATCCATTATTTAATGGAACACGGTAGATGTGACCAGGGAAATTCCACTCAACTTTGATTCTCTCAATTCTTCCATTTTTAGAGATATCCCATATGTGGCCCTAGAATTCTATTTTGGTCAACCACAAGCCTCAGAATAAGAGGAGTACCTACTGGACTTTGTGGTCTTATTTTCATTACAATTTCCTTTAGGCGCCATTACAGGTTTGTGGACACCCTAAGATGATAAAACTTAATAAATACCTCTAAAAAGACCCCATATTGGAAACTACACCCCTTAAGTAATATATCCATGGGTGTAGTGAGTATATCGATCCCACAGGCATTTCATAAATTATTTTAGCATTCGGCTGTGAAAATGAAAAATAAATGTTTCCAAGAATCTGCAATTCTAGCTGAAAATTTTTCATTTTAACAAGGATTCCTGGAAAAAAACACACTCCAAAATTTGTTACGCAATTTCTTCCAAGTTCGGCAATACCCTAGATGTGGGTGTAAACTGCTGTTTGGGTGCATGGCAGGGCGTATAAGGGAGAGAGCATTATTTGGCTTTAGGAATACAGATTTTGGTGGGTGCTATGTAGCATTTACAAACTCCCAGAACAGGTGAAACCCCCCAGGAGTCACCCCATCTTGGATTCAACATGCTTCATGAATCTCAATTAGGTGTGCATTGGGTATTTTGGGTGCACAGGTATTAAATTTTTTTTTTTTGGCATTGGGCCATGAAACTGGAGGGAGGGGGGGGGTGAGAGGGAATGTTGCTTTTTTTACAGCGCTCGCCGTACGGTATTAATGACAGCATAACTTTACTATGCGGGTTGGTACAATTACAATTATATAAATTTTACATAGTTTATGTTTTATTACTTTTACACAACAGAAATGCGTATATAGTAAATTGTGTTTTTATCTCGTTATAGTCGGAAAGACATAACTTTTTTTATTTTTCTGTACTTGGAGCGGATAAAGGGACATTTTTTCCAGGATGAGTAGACTTTTTCATTTGTATCATTATGGGGTTCATATGACACTTTGATCACTTTTTACTAAGGTTTTTGGCAGGCGGGATGAACAAAATACAGCAGTGTTTTCTATTTTTGACAGCAGTCACTATGCAGTATAAATGATATGCTAGCTTTATTCAGCAGGTTGATACAATTACAGCTATACTCAAACTTGTATTTGTTTGTATTTTACTGCCTTTACACAATAAAAACACTTTCATTCAAAAAGGAAAAATACTTTTTGCATCGCCGCCGTCTGAGAGCCATAACTTTTTTTTTTACTTTTCGGTGTATGAGCTTGTTTTTTGTAGGATGAGTTGACTTTTTATTGGTATCATTTTTGGGGGGAAAAGGCTTTTTAGAAGTCAGGCTGAAGAAAATGCAGCAATCCTAGGTGCGTTTTTTTTTTTTTTTTTTTTTTTTTTTTTAACATCGCTCATCGTGCAGTGTACATGACATATTAGTATAGTTTTTTATGTTTAAGGTGCTTAAAAAAAAAGTCTTTATTGTGTAAAACAATGTTATGCATGAATTACTTTTTATTTATTTTCCTGTATATAGAGATGTGTTGGGGCTTTTTTTTTTTTTGCCGGATGAACTGACATTTTCATTGGTACTACTATGGTGTTTATATGACTTTTTGATTGCTTTTTATTCAATTTTATGTACTGCGGGATGGACAAAAATCGCAATTCTGTGGCTTTTTTTATTTTTTTATTGCAGCGATTATCATTGGGGTTAAATATCAGAACAGATTTATAGGCTATGCATGCGACAATACCAATAATGCGTACTTGATTTATTTTTGATCTTTTCTGGGGCGACCAAAGCCAATTAGCAGCCGGAATCACATCGGCAGTGGCGATGAAGACAGAGAGAGTTCCCTCCCTCTGTCTTTCCCTTAGCCGAGCGCAATTGTTACGGTTGTGGGCGGCACAGCATGGGGCCAGTTGTAATATATTCCGCTTGTGAGCCCACATGATGTCCAGGACATACCTGTACGTCCATTTGCGGGAAGTCACTTTTCGCTAGGATGTACACGTACATCTAATTTTGCCAAAGGGTTAATAAGGTGCGTATAACAGACTACGTCATTACAATGGCATCTGTTAAAAGGCGATATATTTTAGGTAGTGAACAGTCAGTTCTTAAAGCTGTTCTGAAGCGAGCACAAGGAACTAAACAACTCTAAAAAAAAAAAAAAAAAAAATTGTGATGGTCACAAGACTTCCAAATTGGCAGCTCGTGGGTGTTATTGGTATGCAATGGTAAGAAGGAAAACCAGTGAATTGGTGACAGAGTCTTGTATGTCCACTGATGTGTAAAGGCTAGTCCGTCTAGTCCAATCCTATAGAGAAGCTATTATACCGCATATTACTGAAAAACAAAAATAGTGATTCTGTGTACTCAAAGTCCTTCATCTGCTCTTAGGCAATTGGATTTATATCCTCAGTGTAAAAGTCTGTTTTTATCCACTGGTATTGAGATGGTTTGAAAAAACCCTGGGATTTAGTTTAAAAATGTGAAAGTTTTTATAACGGTTTTTGTTGTCCATAGCAGCCAATCAGAGCTGAGCTTTCTGTTATAAATTGCTCTGGAAAAATGAGAACTGAGCTCTAATTGGTTGCTACAGGCAACAGACAGTTGTACTATTACACAGTTTTGATAAATGAGGCCCAATAATTTTTGTCCTAGGTCAGCCGACAGGGGATTTATTGCTGACGCACGATATGACCTATTCCTTTTTGACCAGCAATTCTAAAATACAATGTAAAATAAAACCCCACTGACACAGAACCAACTACTAGAGCACTCGCTGCTTGAGAATCAAATATGCACTAAACATGACCTATCTAATCATAGAGGAACCAACAGTAACATGTCTGAGGTTGTATCTCGAGTATTTACATGTGCATTTAAATGTTCACTAAAAGCCCAGATTTTCATATATACTAGCTGAGCAGAAATGACGTTGATGAGTTAGTGTGTGTAGGTATAAATATATTATATACACACATATATAAATATACATGCTCAAAAATGCATGTTCACACATAGTTATACTCACCTTTGTACTCCCAACCATTCCTGAAATAACATTGTGTGAAAATAGCCTCAAAGCTTATATATGTGCTGTAAGCAGACTGCCTTGCACTCACCATCACTTTTTGTCAACTTTGTGACAAACAAAAATGTTTTTATACTAACCAATCACTGACCAGGTACATTTCATTTTCTTAAGCACTAGACCGCTTTCTTGCACGGTTGTTCCACTAATTTTATTAGCCTTTTTTTCAGTGACAAGTAAGGCTTCATTTTTTTGTAAATTTAACATATTTCTTTTTATGAACATGAGTGAGAATGGTATTAAAAAAAAAATAAAAATAAATGTTTTTCACTTTATCTAAGAGTAAGTTCACACGGCGTATTTGCGGAAAATATGTCGCTGCAATACACCTGAAGCACGGCCCGCAAATACGGTAATTCACAGCTCTCATTGAGAGCTGTGATTATCTGCCGTTTTCCCCAGTACGAGCTGGGAGAAAGAAGAGACATGTCGGGAAAGTACAAGTGAATGGGATTTGGGCCAGAGCGCTATAGAAGTACGTGCTGGCCATACCCTAACATAAGTTGTACTAAAATGAGTTTTGTAATTGTGACACTTTCCTGTCATAGGTGATAAAAAGTTCTAGCGTTGTCAGGGGCAGGGCTAAAAGTTGCAGTTCGGGCTGTCAGGTTTATTTTTTTTATTTTACTTCTTTTGAGTGCGTTTCTTTATTTTACATAGTGCACCCCAACCGGGGGGCTTTTTTAGATATTTTTTTTTTCTTTTGCCAATTTCCCATGTAACTGTGATGGCTATACAAGAGGAACACAGTTACAAGAGGAAATACAGCCCCCTAGACTCACTCCAGTGCTGATATTATGAGATAACAGCTACAGCAGTCCACCAGAAGGCAGGAAGCTTGTTGCCGATCTATATATACAGTGCTCTAAGTGCTGTATGTACAATGATCGGGATGGAAGCAATGGTAATAAACTCCCCCTGCCTTCTTACACGAGAGCCCAATTGTCGCTGATGGAAGGTTCTCCGCTCCAGCAGCTGCACAATTAGCGTGCAGCTGCGCAGTCTGCATGGGTGTTTTCAAACAGTCGTGCATAGTTAGGTGACCACTGCCCCGATGTATATAGTCAACTGGCGGTCGGCTTCTAAGATATACAAAACGATTTGGTGTAAACGTTTGAGGTGGCATAAGAACCTGGCATGGTTAGTATTTTTGTTTGTGCCACAAATATTAGATTTGTAAACTTAAAATGCAGCCATATTCTAAACAAAAATTGTGTGTGTGTGCGCAGAGATGGACAGCATCCCAATGACCCAAAGCACAATATGTTAAGAGATGTACTTTGTATATTTTATTAAATGTACTTATGCTCATCTAATCCTTCTATGTTCTCAGAGGAGAGGAAGAGCTTTGCCGTGCCAGCAGTATAGAGGTAGTTGTCCTTTTCTGAAGGGCCAAAGAAGCAATTACAAAAATGTAAGAACATTGATGAATGTTAATATTTGTAAAATTAATTGCAAATTATCTTGGTATACAACCTGATGAACACTAAAAGCACATACTTGCAGCATATGAAGTAGCATTTAGACCGGTGTTACCACTATAGGCTCCCTATAAGACAGGAATATCTTTCTCCCATTTTTTTAGACCTAATTATTGCTGGGTCTTGGAATAAGTACAGGTCACCTCACTTAGGAGGGCACAGCTTGCCACTGGGACTGTGCATTCTGTTATAAATAGTAGCAGAACATTGACTGGGAGACATTTGTTTGCAGTTGCTGGCAGCTGCGATGAACACCATATGTCTCAGCAGCAGATAAAGGGTAAGTAGGCAGCAGCTGCATGATAGCAGAATATTAACATGGCCATGTGTTGCTTATATTCTATGCAACCATTTGAGAATTTTTATAAGCTTATATGGACAAATGTCTATTTTACACATTTCAAGCCCAATATTCAACCATTACCTTAACTAAACTCATTTTAAAAGGATAACACAACCATTTTAGTACATATGGGGGAAAAATACAAATGGAATACCTCTGGCTTTACTGGGTATCAACAGTGAAATGAGAAAGCGATCCAGATCTATGTAGTGTATCTAGGCTTGCGAGGTTAACAGAACTGAGCATGTTTAGTGTACCAAATTAAAAAAAATATATGAATGCCATTTTAGTGGGTCATTACAACCATAGAAGTAGCTCCAACTGATTTTCAAGGGGACATGTCACATGGCCAAGACTTCCAAGTTCTATCCTGGACCCCAAGTTCCCCAGACTAACCCAACTGAGCATCTGTAGGACCACCTCGATCACAGTGTTCTCTCTACAGATCCATTCCCACACACTATACACTGCAGTCAGTATGGCTCCAGATACCGGTGTCAAACTACCAGAACCTTATTGAGTCACTTTCAGCCTATAGCTGCTACCCATGCCGCAAACAGCGGATAATTTGGATATTAGTTGGTAGTCATAATAATGTGCTTCAATTGTGTATTTCTTTGCACATTTAATTTAAAGGGGTTTTGCCACGATGTAATGTTGACGTGGGATCTTCCAAAATGGGTAATCACTTTTCTAAATATAGGTCATTAAAAAAAGTGAAGCCTGTGACAGCTACAGCCTTAATTAGATACCCTTTTTTTACCTGAGAGTTTACATAAGACACGACCAGGACACTGATCTGGCCGTGCTTGCGTTGTCTGCACTTCTTATTTCCTGGCGGGGAACATGAACAAGCTTTTAAGGGACTGGGGAAAAAAAAGTCCGTCTCCGGTATAGAGAATCCACTAGTTCTAATGTAATTATCAGATTAAAGATTGCAGAAGCTCCCTGAGCAGCCCTTCTTCTCCCGCCCCCTACAGCTTTGAAGGGACTGTGGAAAAATTATCCTTTGTCTCCTGTATAGAGAATACACTGGTTGTAATGTAATTATCTTAGTAAAAATGCAGACGCTCCCTTGGCTCACTGCATCCATGAAGGAATGAAATAAAGCTGCCTGCCTGGAGCTAATCTCTCCTGAGCAGATAAGAGGCATGAAACAGAACCAATTAACTTGTGCACAATAGTTCTCCTCTGTGATGTAGCAAAACAATGTTTGCTCAGCCACAGAGACTGAGCCTCGGGAACGTGCAGGGGAGTTGGTGCTATGACATCACAGAGCAGGTACTTTTTTTTTTTTAAACACAGAAACACAACACCCCTCTTTTCAAGGCTCAAATTCCGCCGGTTAGCTGAGGAAATCCCTTCTTGGCAAAACCCCTTTAAGGGTATCTTCACACGCCATATTGTGGTGCATACTTCTAAAACCCCCAGTGCTGGCTCACATATAATTTACGGGAGAGCTATGAATTACTGTATATGTGGACCGTACTTTGGGTGTATTGAGTATGCCGTGTGAACATACCCCTATACTCCTTAGGATAGGTGTGTTTATCCCAGTCATGTTTACATGCACTTACCATTGATTTTCCAACCACATCTGCTGTTAGTTTGTTTCAAACATCTACCACTCTTCAGTAAAATTATATTTTTGACATTGCTTCTAATCCCTTCATCCTCCTCCCTGCTATTTTCAGATTATTCTTGTCTTTTGGTTCTTATTGAACAAATGCATCCCTCTGGAACTTTAAACCTTAAAGGGGTTATCCGGGAGTTTGACGATTTCATAGAACACTATAAACAGCATTTATATTGAAATGTAAAGATATTCCACTACCTTCATGTGTTTCTTTCCTTTTGCCCACTTATTCATCTATCATAAGAAAAGAGAAATTTCCTGCTTGTGGGAGGGTCAGTAGCTCTCCAGCAGATACTACCTACAATTGCAGTTACAATCTAGGACTTCTCTGCACTACCTACTAGCACTTCTGAGCTCTGCACTGCACCCTCACATCATTATTCTCAGACATGTACACCTCATGCCCTTGCATCTCTGCTCCAGTTCACTACCTGGTTGCCTGCAGCAGGCTGTGTGTGGTACAGTCACCAATCAGTTTGTAACATGGTAAAAAACATTCTTTCCTCATCCCATAATATATGTAATACATGTATAAATAAATACAATTTGGTTTACATATTTCTATGTATGTGCTGTACATTCCCTCACAGCTATCCCATCATTGTAATTGATGTGGGGAATGTGACATCACACAGCTTTCCTGTACACTGGATAGCTTATCTAGTATCCAAGAAAGGTGGGGGACATCACATCCTCCACAGAAATCAGTTTTTTATCATGGGAAAGCTGTGTGCCTGCCAGGGCTGTGGAGTCAGCAAGCCAAAGCCCCGACTCCCTCAATTTCCCAAACCTCCGACTCCCTCATACATGGCGCATGTTTAAGTGATACTGTAGTAAAATGGTAACATCTGGCTGTTTATCACCTGATGATACAATAATCAAGCTATTTAGGTAGAACAGACACTGACAAACAAAAGGGTAACAATGTTATGATCTTTTGAACACTTGTAGGTAGAGTTAAAGAAAAAGCTGTATCTGTATACAAGTCCAGTCTGCACCAACATTGGGAATGTGTAGAAGAGACATGGGATCAGATTTTGGTCAACATATGCTTGAATCTGATTCAGAGCCCAGAAGGATTCAGGCAGTATTGGAAACCAAAAGGTGAATTTCCCAAATACTAACAAAATAATAAAAATTAACATTTTGATTTTTTAGGAGTAAAACAGTAACAAGGTAGTTACATGACAAGAATATATAGAACTAAGCAGATGCTAAATACTTGCAAGTCAAATTTATGTTTAAGATAGGTAAGATGACTGCATATAAAATTACAGTAGCCTCATGTACAAAGCTGTAGAGGATGGTGAGATATGGAGCCTGAAAGTAACAAGTTCAAAACATTGTTATCATTTTGCTTGTTAGTGTAAAATATATTTATTGGATATGACTTTAGAACACAAAAAATTGTAAATATGTAAAACCCTGCAGGAACATTTGTGAAGTCTCTGAATTTGAGAAATAGTATTGCCTCCATCAGATCCTGCATACATGACCTCACATTTGATCTAATGATTTCCAGGCTAGAGAACGGCCTCTCTATACTAACTTGGGGGCAAAGCGGTGACCACAGGGGAAACATCTCTAACAAAGTCAGGGTATAAAGGAATTGTCTCAGGCACAGTCACTTTTGATGAATGGCTGAACTCTTCTACTTCTTTGAAAGCAGGTGAAAAATTTTGGTGAACTCTGTTTGCCACGGGAGCAGAATCTTTTCCCCTGGGGAAGCGCTTTATCTGCTCCATGTCATCAATTACACTCCTCATGTGATAAGGCTGAAGATATGTGAACAGTAGCACTGGCCAGACCCAATTCCTTTTGCTCTTTGCACTGCATCAAACTAACTGGACCAACTTATTATATATTTTGGGAGTCGGTCCATTTTATGACGATTCCGACTCATGCAAAATAGGCACTGACTCAACGACTCTGACTCCACAGCCCTGGTGCCTGCTGTAGATGATGTGATCCATTCTCTCTGCACACCGTAATGTTAGGGCAGCAACTCATAATGCTTTACCCTGGCACCACTACTATATAGAGAGCAGTAGGCAGACTTTTTTTCTATCTGCTGCTGGATAATCTCAGAGTTCCTAATGCACATTCAGCCAATCAAACAATGCAAGTCTTCTGACCATTTCCTCCCCTCAGAAGAGGTAAAGACAATGCACAGTAATAAAGGCAGTTAGACTAGCAGTGATGAGTCACTATGGATACACAGTTATCAATGTATGTGCATAACAACCTCCTCAGACAGCTCTGTACTGAATGATTACATTCCGGTCAGTACCTCTGTTTACATAGTGACTGAGTCACTGTATGCAGCCAGCACTTCTCTGCTCAGGTCACACCGACTACAGGGGAATATTTCTAAGTGGATTCTGGCTTCAAAGCACACCCACTGAGTGATGACTAAAAGTCTGTAGACTCAGAAACAAGACCATGTGATCAATGGACTTCACATGTTATGCAGGAAGTACGAAGGGGAGTAAAGGGTTAATTGCTTGGTTTTGCAAAGCAATACAGATAAGTAATTTTTAGCCCCTTACCAACACTGGACATATGAATACGTCCTAATGTCGGTAAAGGGCTTTGTAGCAGGATAGTTACAAAGATTGCAGCTAACACTCAATGGTTACTCAATGGTGCTCTGAAAAATGAAAGGGGTGCCGATTGGTTGCTATGGGCAACAAAGAAAATTGTAGTCCTAGTCAGTTTTGATATATGTGGCTCTAAGTGTTTCTTGATTAGTTCTGAGAAAAAACTGAAAAGGGGCCATGTTCAAGACCCTTGAGGAACAAAGTGCCTTTAAGGAGAAATATATGCACAATAAAAATGTGCCTTTTTTCTAGCAACACAGAAAACAAAGTTTGATGATGGCCGCTGCAACAAGGGCTTGGCTGTGTATCACGTCCAGCTCAAACCAATATATGCCATGGAGCTCCTCTAATGTGAATTAATGTCATACATGCCAACCCTCCGGATTTTAGCGGGAGGTTCCCGCATATGGGGGTTACCTCCCGCCCCCCTAAAAAGGTGAGTGAACCTCCTGCCGCCAGCAGGCAGCGAGGGTTTTTTAAATGAAAGCGGGGCCAGAGTAGCATATATATATATAAAATAGAAAAATCCACAGCACTCCAAATTGATTATGAAAGTGAAAAAATCGGTGCTTTATTCACCCATCAGCAATGGGTGAATAAAGCACCGATTTTTTCACTTTCATAATCAATTTGGAGTGCTGTGGATTTTTCTATTTTGTTAATTTGGTCGAAACCTTTCTGCTGGCACCCAATTTTCTGTGGTGTTTTGAGTGCTGCATCAATCTTTTTATATATATATATAATATATATATATAGAAAAAAAAGTTATGGCTCTGGGAAGGCGGAGAAGGAAAAAACAAACGTGACTAAAAAGAGAAATAGGCTACGGCGAAAAAGGGTTAAAGGGAACCTGTCAGATACTTTATGTTGCCCTTAGAGCAGCATATGAAAGAAGGAGAGAAGCGGAGCTCTGTGCTATAAAGAGTTTGGAGCAGGATTTCTGAGTAAAAAGCATAGAAAACCGTATAAATCACTATATATCAGCGCGTTCCTGGGCTGTGGAGAAAATGTAGATGCTAGTCACGTCAAAGGCGCACCTACCCCATTGCCGCACTGCGCTCTCTAATGTTACATCACTACCTAACCCTATAGTACCTGGGATGTTGTAGAGGTGAAGCAGCACGCAGTGTCTTAAGGGCTGTTGACCAACCCAGCTGATTGGGGAAAGGGGTTGAACATATTAGAACATAATAAGCGAACCCTTATTGCTTCCTGATTCCTGGAACGGTTCTCTGACTTTAGACCCTGGGGTCCCTGTGAGATATGGGCAAGTTTGATGCTAAACGAGTGACCCGCTCACAGTATTACTCTCCACAACGCCTGACATCACCTGCAGTGGCCGGCACCGTTCAGGGCCGCTCGACCTGGTCCATGAAACCACCAAAAGCTTCTGGGTCAGAAGCTAAGATCTCTTCACCTCAGTCAGGCAGATTAAGCACACCAACATTCCCTTCTCCACAAAACGAACAGTGGCCCAAGAGGTCTCCAAGCTGATCCTCCCAACGCTAGAGGATAGACTGGATATCATACACGCCACGATAAATGTGGCTTTGACCCAAATCACCAGCAACTCACAGAAGATCGGCGACTTAGAAACCAGAACGGGATCTATGGTGGAGGATGTCACTCGGTTGGACGGTATTTCTACCACCAATCAATGCTGGAGAGCTTAGAAGACAAACTAGATGACTTAGAGAACAGGTAACACCAGAACAAGCTGAGATTTGTCGGCATTCCTGAGGCAGTCTCAGCAGACATGCTTGCCACTCGCCTAACATCCGATGTAGCTGCAGCCTTAATCGCTGGATATCCCGAGAGACACCCTAATCGTGGAGCGGGTGCACAGGATGGGTACCACCCGAAAACCAAGTTTGGTAAGCCAAAGCCCTGACTCCGACTCCTCAATTTCCCAAACCTCCAACTTCCTCATACATGGTGCATGTTCAAATAACTTTACTGTAGTAAAATGGTAACATCAGGCTTTTTATCATCTTATGATACAATAATCAAGCTATTTAGGTAGAACATCATTGACAAGCAAAATGGTAACATTGTTTTGAACTTTTGACTTTCAGGCTCCATATCTTTCCATTCACTACAGCTTTGTACATGAGGCTGCCATCATTTTATAGACAATCATCTTACCTATCTTATACATAAATGTGACTTGCAAGTATTTAGCATCTGCTTGGTTCTGCAGATTATTGTCATTTAACTGCCGCCTTATGGTTTTGCTCCTAAAAATCAAAATGTTAGTTTTTATTATTTTGTTAGTATTTGGTAAATCCACCTTTTGGCTTTCAGCACTACCTAAATCCTGGGGCATGCTCTGGATCAGATTCAAGCATGTCTTGACCACAATCTGATTCCAGGTCTCTTCTACACGACCCCAATGTTGGTGCATACTGGACTTGGCTATGAATGATTGGGTTGAGGTCTGGGGACTGTGGAGGCCAGTACAGCAAATCTACTTCATTGTCATTGAACCATTCCTTCTCCAATCTTAATATATGCCTCAGGTTGTTGTCCTGCTGGAACACTATGTTGTCCTTTACATACCCATAGTACTCAAGTGTATGAAGTAACTCATGTTGTAGGATACTCACATATAGCTCAGCATCGAGATCAACATTGATCCTGGTCAAGTATCCAACAACCCCATATCATCAGACTTCCTCCACCGAACTTGACAAGTTCTTAAATTTCTTGATCCACTAGCCTCATTCTTCCCAACCCATTTGACCTCAGAGTCCGGTCTATTGACTTTCATCTCATCGTTCCAAATCATCCGTTTCCAATCTTACATTTTTTTGTACTTCATTGTAAACTCTTTGCCGAGGCTTCTTATAACAAGATTGAAGTCATGGCTTCGTCCCCTTTTTTCGGGCCATCATTCCAGACCTGTGTAATGCATGTTGCCCGATGCTTGCATGGACGTCTGTGATCTTACTCTTACAAAGCCTACGAGCCTCCACTGCCGTGTCTTTCATATTAGAACTAATAGACCTTGTGATGAGTCGACTAGTTGACTGATATTTTGCCTGGATGTTCACCTCTTGGCTCTAGAATAAATGGATAGACTTCATTTCATATTCTTCCAGCTGTCATGGCTTCACATGATGCAGTTTGGCAATTTTCTTGGCTAAGAGAGACTATCGATGAGCTGGATGATGCAGTTTCTCTTTCCTTGAGAAATCTTCATGGCTTCTCGAACCAGTGACCTTTCACTTGGAAATCAGTCTAATAACACACTGAGCTATTAGGGAATGTGAGAACAGGTTGTAATTTGTAGTATACAAGAAGAAAAAGATTGTCCCACCACCAGGAGCAAAACAATAACAATGCAAGCATCTGCAGAACTAAGCATATGCTAAACAGTTGCAGGTCAAAGTTATGTATGAGAGCCAAGATGATTGCGTATAAAAGTATGGTAGTCTCACATTCAAAACTATAGTAGATGGTGAGATATGGAGCCTGAAAGTCACAAGTTCAAACCATTGTTACCCTTTTGCTTGTCAGTGTAAAATATATTTTTGGATACGACTTTGTAAATACTGTATGCAAAAAGCTGCAGGAAATGGGAAAAAAAACAGTTTTCAACAAAAATGTCCTGAACACCATTTGTGGATTTCTATGCATTTATTCTCAGAAATAGTACTGCCTGCATAGATGACCTCACATCTGAGCTCATTATTTCCAGGCTAGAGAATGGCCTCCATACACTAACTTGGGTTGGGGGCAAATCGGTGACCACAGGGGCAACATCTCTAACAATCTCAAGGTATAAAGGAATTGCCTCAGGCACAGTCAGGTCTGATGAACGGTTGAACTCTTCTACTTCTTTGAAAGCAAGTGAAAAATTTTGCTGAAATTTGGTCAATCTGTTTGTTATGGGAGCGGAATCTTTTCCCCTGTCACAACGCTTTGCCTGCTCCGTGTCATCAATTACACTCCTCATGTGATGAGGCTGAAGACATGGGAGAAGCAGCAATTGCTCTTGTCACTGCATTTAACTAACTGTACTAAATAATTATTATGTTGGCAGTCGTTACATTTTATAACGAATCCGACTCCTGCAAAATTGGCACCGACTCCGACTCCACAGCCCTGCCGAGAATGAAGAGACAGGCCACCGCCTGTGATAGACAAATCCACAACTGGTCATTAAAGTAAAGATTCTTGAGGGAAAGATACTGATATTCTAGGACTTCTCTCTACAAGTCTCCCAATGACACAAGGCGTTCAACGCAGTCTGCAGACATCTTCACGAGCGAAACATGCGATTCCAGTTACTTTACCCTGCACATCTACGTGTAATCGAAAACGGGCAAGAAACATACTATGACAATGCAGAGGCGGTCCAACGACACTTTCGCGCTGGTGCGGAGAACTAAAACATGCTAACAGCTTGAAACATCCCAGGTCTAACCCGCTAATTATTATTATTATTATTTATTTTAGAGCGCCATTAATTCCAGGGCGCTGTACATTTAAGGGGAATTACATACATAACAAATGTTGAACAAATACAATGGTGACAAAAATGACTAGTAACTGAAACAGAGAGGAAAGAGGACCCTGCCCGCGAGGGCTTACAAACTACAAGGAAGAAGGGGAGAGACAGAAGGTGTAGGGGCAGACATGTTTGCAGGCCGGTGTAGTGGTGGCAGGGTTAGTGAAGGTTATAGGCAATCCTGAAGAGATGGGTTTTCAGGTTGCTTTTGAAACTGGTGAAAGTTGGGGAGAGTCTGATGTTTTGGGTTAAGGAGCTCCAGAGTGTGGGTGAAGCACGGAGAAGTCTTGGAGACGGTTATGTGAGGAGCTGATGAGAGGGAGCAGAGGAGAAGGTCCTGTGAGGAGCGGAGATTGCGTGAGGGGAGGTATCTGGAAATTAGGGCAGAGATGTATGGAGGGGATGAGGTTATGGAGAGCCTTGTAGGTCAGGGTTAGTAATTTGAACTGAATTCGTTGGGCGATCTGGGCAGCCAGTGAAGGGATTTGGCAGAGGGGAGAGCAGAGGTAGTAAGCGAGGAGACCCAAATCACCAGCAACTCACAGAAGATCGCTACTTAGAAACCAGAACGGGATCTATGTGTGGAGGATGTCACTCGGTCGGTGGACGGTATTTCTACCACCAATCATGCTGGAGAGCTTAGAAGACAAACTAGATGACTTAGAGAACAGGTAACACCAGAACAAGCTGAATTTGTCGGCATTCCTGAGCAGTCTCAGCAGACATGCTTGCCACTCGCCTAACATCCGATGTAGCTGGCAGCCTTAATCGCTGGATATCCCGAGAGACACCCTAATCGTGGAGCGGGTGCACAGGATGGGTACCACCCGAAAACCAAGTTTGGTAAGCCAAAGCCCTGACTCCGACTCCTCAATTTCCCAAACCTCCAACTCCCTCATACATGGTGCATGTTCAAATAACTTTACTGTAGTAAAATGGTAACATCAGGCTTTTTATCATCTTATGATACAATAATCAAGCTATTTAGGTAGAACATCATTGACAAGCAAAATGGTAACATTGTTTTGAACTTTTGACATTCAGGCTCCATATCTTACCATCCACTACAGCTTTGTACATGATGAGCTACCAATCATTTTATAGACAATCATCTTACCTATCTTATACATAAATGTGACTTGCAAGTATTTAAGCATCTGCTTAGTTCTGCAGATTATTGTCATTTAACTGCCTTATATGGTTTTTGCTCCTAAAAATCAAAATGTTAGTTTTTTAATTATTTTGTTAGTATTTGGTTAAATCCACCTTTTTGGCTTTCAGCACTACCTAAATCCTGGGCATGCTCTGGATCAGATTCAGCATGTCTTGACCACAATCTGATTCCAGGTCTTCTTCTACAACACGACCCCAATGTTGGTGCAATACTGGACTTGGCTATGAATGATTGGGTTGAGGTCTGGGGACTTGTGGAGGCCAGTACAGCAAATCTACTTCATTGTCATTGAACCATTCCTTCTCCAATCTTAATATATCCTCAGGTTGTTGTCCTGCTGGAACACTATGTTGCCCTTTTAAACAAAACCCATAGAAACAATGTATGAAGTAACTCATGTTGTAGGATACTCACATATAGCTCGGGCATCGAGATCAACATTGATCCTGGTCAAGTATCCAACAACCCCATATCATCAGACTTCCTCCACCAACTTGACAAGTTCTTAAATTTCTTGATCCACTAGCCTCATTCTTCCCAAACCCCATTTGACCTCAGAGTCCGGTCTATTGACTTTCATCTCATCTTCCAAATCAAAACCGTTTCCAATCTTACATTTTTTGTACTTCATTGTAAACTCTTTGCCGAGGCTTCTTATAACAAGATTGAAGTCATGGCTTCGTCCCCTTTTTTTCAGGCCATCATTCCAACCTGTGTAATTTGAAAGTTGCCCGATGCTTGCATGGAACGTCTGTGATCTTACTCTTTCAAAGCCTACGAGCCTCCACTGCCGTGTCCTGTCATATTAGAACTAATAGACCTTGTGATGAGTCGACTAGTTGACTGATATTTTGCCTGGATGTTCACCTCTTGGCTCTAGAATAAATGGATGGACTTCATTTCATATTCTTCCAGCTGTCATGGCTTCACATGATGCAGTTTGGCAATTTTCTTGGCTAAGAGAGACTATCGATGAGCTGGATGATGCAGTTTCTCTTTCCTTGAGAAATCTTCATGGCTGCTCGAACCGTGACCTTTCGCTTGGAAATCAGTCTAATAACACACTGAGCTATTAGGGAATGAGAGAACAGGTTGTAATTTGTAGTATACAAAAAAAAAAGATTGTCCCACCACCCAGGAAGCAAAACAATAACAATGCAAGCATCTGCAGAACTAAGCATATGCTAAACAGTTGCAGTCAAAGTTATGATGAGAGCCAAGATGATTGCGTATAAAATTATGGTAGTCTCACATTCAAAACTATAGTAGATGGTGAGATATGGAGCATGGAAGTCAAAAGCTCAAACCACTGTTACCCTTTTGCTCGTCAGTGTAAAATATATTTTTGGATACGACTTTGTAAATACTGTATGCAAAAAGCTGCAGGAAATGGGAAAAAAAACAGTTTTCAACAAAAATGTCCTGAACACCATTTGTGGATTTCTATGCATTTATTCTCAGAAATAGTACTGCCTGCATAGATGACCTCACATCTGAGCTCATTATTTCCAGGCTAGAGAATGGCCTCCATACACTAACTTGGGTTGGGGGCAAATCGGTGACCACAGGGGCAACATCTCTAACAATCTCAAGGTATAAAGGAAATGCCTCAGTCAGGTCTGATGAACGGTTGAATTCTTCTACTTCTTTGAAAGCAAGTGAGAAATTTTACAGAAATCTGTTCAATCTGTTTGTTATGGGAGCGGAATCTTTTCCCCTGTCACAACGCTTTGCCTGCTTCATGTCATCAATTACACTCCTCATGTGATGCGGCTGAAGATATGGGAGCAGCAGCACTTGCTCTTGGCACTGCATTGAACTAACTGTACTAACTAATTATTATTTTGGCAGTCGGTCCATTTTATAACGACTCCGACTCCTGCAAAATTGGCACCGACTCCGACTCCACAGCCCTGCCGAGAATGAAGAGACAGGCCACCGCCTGTGATAGACAAATTCCACAACTGGTCATTAAAGTAAAGATTCTTGAGGGAAAGATACTGATTTCTAGGACTTCTCTCACACAGTCTCCCAATGACACAAGGCGTTCAACGCAGTCTGGCAGACATCTTCCACGAGCGAAACATGCGATTCCAGTTACTTTACCCTGCACAGCTACGTGTAATCGAAAACGGGCAAGCAACATACTATGACAATGCAGAGGCGGTCCAACGACACTTTCTGGCTGATGCAGAGAACTAAAACATGCTAACAGGTTGAAAACATCCCAAGGTCTAACACCCGCTAAATTATTATTATTATTATATTTATTTTAGAGCGCCATTAATTCCAGGGCGCTGTACATTTAAGGGAATTACATACATAACAAATGTTGAACAAATACAATGGTGACAAAAATGACTAGTAACTGAAACAGAGAGGAAAGAGGAACCCTGCCGCGAGGGCTTACAAACTACAAGGAAGAAGGGGAGAGACAGAAGGTGTAGGGCAGACATGTTTGCAGGCCGGTGTAGTGGTGGCAGGGTTAGTGAAGGTTATAGGCAATCCTGAAGAGATGGGTTTTCAGGTTGCTTTTGAAACTGGTGAAAGTTGGGGAGAGTCTGATGTTTTGGGTTAAGAGCTTCCAGAGTGTGGGTGAAGCACGGGAGAAGTCTTGAGAGACGGTTATGTGAGGAGCTGATGAGAGGGGAGCAGAGGAGAAGGTCCTGTGAGGAGCGGAGATTGCGTGAGGGGAGGTATCTGGAAATTAGGGCAGAGATGTATGGAGGGGAGAGGTTATGGAGAGCCTTGTAGGTCAGGGTTAGTAATTTGAACTGAATTCGTTGGGCGATGGGCAGCCAGTGAAGGGATTGGCAGAGGGGAGAGGCAGAGGAGTAGCGAGGAGAGAGGTGAATCAGACGGGCAGCAGAGTTGAGGATGGATGGGGGGGGAGCGAGGGTGCTAACTGGGAGGCCACAGAGAAGGATGTTGCAGTAGTCAAGGCGGGAGATGACGAGGGCGTGGACTAGCGTTTTAGTAGTGTCAGAGTTGAGGAATGAGCGGATACGGGAGATATTTTTCAGGTGGAGGCGGCAGGCAGAGGTGAGGGCTTGGATGTGCGGTTTGAAGGATAAAGAGGAGTCAAAGGTTATCCCAAGGCAGGGGACTTGTTGGGACGGGGTGAGAGGGGGGGCCCATTAACAGTGATAAAGACAGTGGAGGGAAAGAGGGATGGGGGAAAGAAAAATAATTCTGTTTTTATCTAAATTTTTTTAAGCGACGGGGGGAAAAAAGGAGAAATATGAAGGCTTTTTGGGGATCCGGAAGAAGGGTTAATATCAGGACCGGAGATATAAAGCGGATGTCGTCCCGGACAGTGGTATTTAAAGCCTGTAGGCAAATTACGACCCAACCAAGATGTAGAAAAAAGGGGAGGGGGGCCCAACAACCCCTGGGGGGACACCCAAGAGCGGTGGGGGGAGAGGGGGGGCGGGGAGTGAGACCCTAAAATGCCCCTCAAAGGTATAAGAGACCCGGAGAGGGCCAAATCCTTGATGCCGGGAGGAGAGGTTTTTGTAGCAGGATGGAGTGGTCCATTGTAAAAAAGGCGGGGACAGGTCTAAGAGAGAGCACAAGTAGTGGGGTAAGGTTTTAGCGTTCTAGGGACTTTGACCTTGTTAGGGCAGTTTTCAGGGATTTTTGGGGTCGGAACCTGATTGGAGGGGTCAAGGAGGATTTGGGAGGACGATGGGAGGAAAGCGAAGAGGATTGCGCTCGGGGATTTTTGGATAAAAAGGGAGCAGTGAGATGGGGCGATAGTTGACAAACTTCATTTTTTACAAAAAAAAACATGGGAAGCCCACTTACCCCCCCTTTTTCACTTTTTTTTTTCTCTTCTTCAACTTTATTTTTTTTCCTCGCCTAACCGAGGGCTTACTGCATGGGGGTGACAGGGAAATTTGAAATTTTGGGGCTTGGACGTTCCCCAATAGGGGAGCCCACGATACCCCCCATGAACAGGGGGGAGTAGGGTGTATCCTTTACGATTGTTAAAATGATGTTTAATACAAAATTTTTACATTTTTAAATTTTTAGAAACACTGTTTAGTTTCTAATATATTAGTAATTTTGAATTTTAGGCTTTTTCTCTAAAAAAACCAACGAATCGCTCTAAATGCTCCCCTTTTCGGCTCTGGGGGTCCCTTCCTTCCTTGCCCCCAGGTCCCAAAGGGCCCACCGCTGATGCCTTTGGGGACCACAAGCGGCATGCACACTCGCGACAATAAATTTTCTGAAGGGATGAGTAGGCCCAATTAACAAGGCCATAACACCCCTAACTTAAGAATTCTATCCTGGAATGTAAATGGATTGAATATTCTGGACAAGTCCTCATTCATATCAAAGGTTTAACCCCTCCTCAACCTTGGATGTATGCATACGTCCTAGCGGGAAGTGCGTTCCTGGAAATGGACATATGCATACGTCCTGGCGATCATGCGGGCTTACAAGCGAGCCCCGCACGATCGCAATATGTGACCAGCGGAATATTACCGCTGGCCTCATGCCGCACCACCCACGGCCGGAGGGAGCTCCGGACGCAGGTGTTTAACCCCTTTGCTCCAACGATCAATTAAGATCATCAATTTGATGATCATTCATACAATTCCCCCTGGGGAAAAGTAAAAAAAATAAAAAAAAATAAAATAAAAACAAGTGAAACACAAACAAAATAAAAACACGTACACTGCCTTCGTCCTCTCTACAGACGCCAATCACCCCAAAAAAGATCAACAATAAATACAGTACCAATATTTGGTATCGCCGCGTGCATAACAACCTGTCCTATAAATAGGTCACATTAATTAACCTGTACAGTGAACCCTGTTAAAAAAAAAAAAAAAATCTAAGAATTGCGATTTTCGTTCATCCCGCAGCACATAAAATGGAATAAAAAGCAATAAAAACTCAAACACGCCAAAGTTGTACCAATTAAAACGTCAGTTCGTCGGGGGCGTG
This sequence comes from Phyllomedusa bahiana, assembly GCA_025379985.1. Lineage (NCBI taxonomy): Eukaryota > Metazoa > Chordata > Amphibia > Anura > Hylidae > Phyllomedusa > Phyllomedusa bahiana. Next base: position 122,530 of record JAODAL010002127.1, on the reverse strand, counting down.
GTTTGGTCATGGCAGCGTGAGGCCGCATCTCAACAGGGCTCCGTTGAGAAGTCTCATTTTCTGGCTGGCTCGCACTCTTTCTCATGGGGAAAGCCTCCAAAAGAAGGGGCATCAAGCCCCTGGCTCACCCCTCTTCATCCCAGAGGGATATGGGGACTTATCTCCTGCGCCCGGGGGTAAACTCCCCGGTGAACCCGGCCCGCGGACTTTCGCAAGGTGGCGGCGGCGGCGCCATGTGCTCAGAGCGGCCCCCTACAGGAGCGCGCGGCACCCCTCAAGATCGGCACCCGCTGCATTTGCCGAGGGACTCACCCGACTCCCGGACCCATCTGCCTGCGGTCTCCAAACTCCGGGCACCTCGGGACGGCAGCGGAGAGGGACGTCCTCGCTCGTGGAGCTCCGGCGACACTGCTGCGTCCGGTCCTCCTGTCCTGACTTCGGCGAGGGAGGAAGGCGCCGACAGCCCGGCGCTGCGACCATCTATCGCCCTGAGTGTCCTGCCGGATCCTCCTGTCGGCCGGTCTCCTGGGCTGCTCCTAGCAGCCTTCCCAGCAGCACAGGTCCAACACGCCAGCGGTTACCCTGCAGAGGGATTGGATCCAGCTCCCTCTTCTCCTCTACAGGATACAGGTACAACGCAGGGGTTGGGGGACAATACCCTCCTCATTGATATGGACACTGCCCTGCCATCGCCTGTAGCACTACAAGGGACTCCTTGCCATCCCCACAATTTGACCCATACCCTGTTAGCCCCTCCTGCCCCTGGGTTGACTGCAGGACATCTGGGTGCCTCTCCTGATGCCTCCACTCATATGGAGTCTCCCTGTGCCTCTCCTCTGCAAGTGTCCTTGCCCTCTGCTAACCAGGTGCTGCAGCACCCCTGGGGCCTTGTCACTCTGCCGGCTCCCTCTCATACAGGGACATTATCTCCTGCTACTACCATAAACGGGCCTGTACCGCAGTTACCACAGAATGCTTCTCCGCCACCATTGTCAGTCCTGCCACCCTCTACTGCACACCCTAACACATGGCACACAAATCCCTCACCGATGATAATGCCGTCGCCACAGTGGTCTACCGGATCATCGGGGGGGGTGGGGGGGTGGGGAACAGCCACAGCCCTCCCAGAACAACCAGGGGTTCAATGCATCTTCTCCTATATCGCATGCTTCGGCCCAGGCGTGGCCTCCGTCGCCTACTCAGATGCTTAATACCTCTCAGGTTTCACCAGTACTGTCACCTAACCAGGACGGGTCTCCAGAGGGACCTGTTCCGCCCTCCGGGGCCCACTCCTCTGTCCGCTCCTGCTCTCAGGTATCCTACCAAGCTTCTTCCCACCAGCCAACTCCGCCACTCTCCTCTGATGACAGACCAATCACCCTGGCCGACCTACGCCAAGTTACTGCATCGCTGCTGTCTAGAGCGGACATCTCTCAGTTGGCTCGGCAGATAGTTGGAGAGTGCAAGCAGGAATTTGCGGTTTTCCGAAAGGAACTAACTGAGCTAAACTCCAAAGTGTCCACTCTTGATAAAACCCAGGAGTCAGCCATGGCCTCTATTCAAGCCTTCAGCAAACATATATCAATCCGACCAAAGTGAATAGTAAAAACTCACGTTTATTCAAAGTCTTCATTCAAGTAAAAACAGTCCATCAGACATACTTGTATTCCTTTTCAATAATCTGCAACAGCAGTATCCACGAGCAGTGAAAGACTCGATCCAGCTCAATCTCATGCAGCCGCATGTAGCTAGTGAGAGCAGTATGGACAGTGGGCGTCACCCTCCAGCGGAAGCGACGTTTTCGGAAGACAAACTCCTCCTTTCTCAAGCACAGGTAGGTGATTACAGACTATACTTATATAGGAGATTAATTATCATTATTAATTAGTAACTGTCTGACAACATTAAAAACATTTAAAAACATACGATTTCAGAACATACGTTTATCACTTTTATAGAAAAATATTCATATTAAGGTTCTCATTTAGTCCCTTGGGGTTGAGTGTATCTAATTTAAAAATCCACATTGCTTCTCTACGCAAAAGTGTTCTTTCTATTGATGTACCTTCTAAGGGATAGACCTGTTCTAAAATACACCATCGGAGTTCTGACACTCCGTGGCGTCTCTCATGAAAATGACGGGCAACCGAGCTCTCTCCAAATTTTTTATTGTCATTGTCATCACTTTTGTCTATTTTTTTTCTGGAACGTACGTATGGCTAACGAGTTCTTTAAATTCGTTTTTAAACTTTGCGGGGGTCGCCCCCATTCCCAACCCAAAAGGGGAAACTTCAAAAAAAAAAATGACTTTTTTTGCTTTTTTCAAGTATCAACCTCTAATTTTGATTTTGTGTCCTTTTGGTATGTGTATAAAAAACCACGTAAAAAGGCATGGGAAATTTGCAATTCATACACGGAAATGTCCCTTCTTTTTTTTGTTTATACTAAATTTTTGTTTTTATCCCTTATTCTGATCAATAAGCTTTCCCCCCAAGGGTTTTAGCCTTTCGATAAATAAATCTCGGGGGTGTTTTAAAAAGTAACCGAATTTGGGATCAGGGACAGTACGCCAGTATTTTTTTTTAATATATTCGATATTTTTTACTTTACACCAAAAATCACTAATGAAGAAATCATCCGTTGTTCTTCCCTTATTATTAGTTTGAACGCCATCTCTATCCATGGCCAAAACACTTGCCCCAAGTTTCCAATTTATTTCTATCATATCCTCTTTGTGAAAATTTTTTAAAACTTCTTTTTCATCTTTTTTCAATAAATGAAAGGTGTCAAGCAAATACCTACTCTGAAAAACTGACTTTTTTGGGTATGCCATTAAATATACTAGGGCATAACTTTTTTTTAATAAAAGATTTTTTTTTTTTTTCCATGTTTGGAATACATAGGTTTTTTTATGTACCTTATGTTTCTGTATCTCAACGCCAAAAAATGAAAACATTTCCAAAGGGTAGCTGAGAACCGGATTAACGGAGGGCAAGAGTTCAGCATGTCAATGAAATTATTAAGCTTTTCCCCCCCTGCCCTTCCATAGCAACAGGATAAATCCCATATCAACCCACAATTCGACAGGGGATAAGCCTAGGGAAAAGACAATGGTTTTTTTTCAAAAAACATCATAAGGGGTTTTAGCACCCCGGGCGCAGGCACCCCATAGAGGTGCCTTGTTGCTTAAAAAAAAATTGTGCCCAAACCAAAAAGTTCTTTTCAAAATTATTCCAACAATACTAATAAATTAATCTGCGGGTTTTAGTTAAGGACGCTCCTCACATAGTGTTGTTCCGGTTTTAAAAAACCATTAAACTGCCTAACTCGCACCTTAAACCCCTTTTATCCCAATTTGAACATTTTTTTAAAAAAATTATTTGGCTTGGGAAAAAACAAAACATTTACAAAAAAACCATACTTATTTTCCCAAACCTATGGAAAAAAAAACAATCTTTACTTAAAACAAGTTACCTGCCCCTAGTATATTCAATGGCATACCAAAAATCAGTTTGTCAAGCTAGACCATTTGCTCGACACATCATCATATATTAAAACAGATGAAAAAGATAGTTAAAAAATTCACAAAAAGAGGATAATAAACAAATTGGAAACTAGGGGGGCAAGAAGTTTTTGGGGGATGGGTAGAGATAGCTGTTACAAAACCTAATAATAAGGGAGAACAAAAAGGTAGATTTTCATTTATTAGTGAGTTTGGGGTGTTTTAAAGAAAAAATCAAAATATTTAAAAAAATCTGCCGCTACTGTCCACTGATCCCAAATTTGGTTTTCTTGTTTAAAACCCGCCGAGATTTTATTTTCGAAAGGGTAAAACCTTGGGGGGAAATGCATTAGATCAGACATAAGGGGTAAAAAACAAATAGATTAAAAAAAAAAAAGAAGGGCATTTCCGTTATGAATTGTCAAAAATGCCATGCATTATACGGGTTCATATATCCACCCTACCACAAAAAAGGAACAAAATCAACAATTTAAGGGATGCAAACTTGCAATAGCAAAAATGTCATTTTTTTTTGAAGTGCCCTTTGGCTTGGGAATGTGGGGCAGACCACCCCAAAGTTTTAAAAACAAATTAATGAACATCGTTCAGCCCAACGTACTTTCAAAAAAAATAACAAAAAGTATGACAAGACAATAAAAAATTTGGAGAGAGCTCGTTGCCCCCATTTCAGAGAGAGCCATGGAGTGTCAAAATCCGATGGTGTATTTTAAACGGCTATCCCTTTGAAGGTACAACAATAGAAAGAACACTTTGCTAAAAAAACAATGTGGATTTTTAAAATTAGATACACTCACCCCAAGGGGCAAATAGAACCTTAAATAAGAAAATATTTTTTTATAAAAAGTGATAAACGTAGTTCTGAAATCGATTTTTTAAAGTTTTTTTAATGGCAACAGTTCAAATAATTTAAGATAATTAACTCCTATATAATATGTCTGTAATCACCAACCTTGCTTGAGAAAGGAGGAGTTTTTTTCCCCAAAAGCGCTTCCGCTGGAGGGGGGAAGCCCCCCGTCCATACTGCTCTCACTACTACTCGGCTGCATGAGATTGGCTGGATCGAGTCTTTTTTACTGCTCGGGATACGCGTTGCAGATTTTTGAAAAGGAAAAACAATTTTTTCTGAGGACTGTTTTTTAAATTTAATGAAGACTTGAATAAACGGAGTTTTTTCTATTTTTACTTTGGTCGATTGATTATTTTTCTGAAGACGGGACTAGGAGATTGCCATAAACCAGACCACCATACACACGAGGCAGTGTGCATTGTAATTTAGCCCCGGTATATGCATTACTCCTTCAAGCCTTTTCAAACTACTACTAGCCATCATCCCCAGATATACCTTCAACAGCAACTAACACTGGAAAACAGAGCCGTCGCAACAAAATAAGGTCCGGGGGTTTCCCGAAACTGCCTGCCGCAACATTCAAACTGTTCAAAATAAATATTCAAGACCTCCTGGGGGGCCCCTCTACCCATTCAAAGATACAGAGCACATGGCATTGGCCCCAAACCGGACCCGAAAAGCCCCAGGGATTCAATTTTTTGAAACTTTTTAAACCAACTTAAAGAAGAAAAACCAAGGAAGCCCGGGCAGAAACAGAAGATCCGGTTGATGATTCGCCATACTTTTGCTGCGGGAAACTCCCCAGACACACGCTGCCAAAAGGGGGCCCGCCCTAAAACCCCTATTTGCGGGTCCAAGGAACGGAAACATTCCATACAGAGGGGGATTCCCCCTTCGCCCTCCTTGTCCAAGGGTGACTTGATCTATCTCTTCGCTCCCCTGAGACGTCCCCCTTTTTCAGGACTTGAAACATTCAAAATCTGGTCCCCACCCTGCCCACCCCACTCCTCTGTCTGCGGGGTCCAGTCTACAAAACAGCAGGACCACGCCGCCAAAAGACCGCGCAAAGGTTGTCCGGCGGCCACGCCATTTTCCAACCCAATTTTACCCCTTCGGGGATTTGCGGGGGTTTTGGTACCCTTTTTTCTGGTTATGTAGTAGGCCTCTATTACTTTGAGACCACTAGATGCGACAGTTTTTTAAGATTAAAGGTTGTTTGAGATTTTTTCCTAATATTTTTTCTATTTTTGTTAATGCTATTCTCATCGGGATCTCTTTGTGACCTGTTGCTTTTCGTATTGACATACTCATTGTCGGGGGTCGTTTTGACCTTTCAGTTTACTAAAAGGGGCCTCCCCCTTTTATTGTTTGCTGTAATCCGTGTAGCCTGCCATCTTGATTATTTTTCCCTATCAGTTCTACGGACCCAACATGTGACTTCTGGTTTTTTATTTCATTTTCTTTACCCCCCCCAATAGGATTTACCCGTATAGGTTTAAAACTGTCATCTAGGGACTACGACTCTAAAAACCCAAGTTTTTATTTTCCAGCCGCGGGCTGCTTTGTGCCGCTTTGGGGTGCTCCCCCCTTGCCCTTTCCTATTTCTTGGCCCCTCCCTCCCCCCCACTTTTTTTTTTTTTTTTTTTTGTTGTTTGGGTTGCCCTTTTTTTTTTTCTTTAAATGATTCTTTTAACAGTGGCCTCTTTCAATGAAAAGGGGCCCCTTAACGTCCCTGAAAAAAGGGGGCTCGGGTTTTGCCCATTTCCACAAACGTAAGGTTCAATAGTCTTCTTTCAAGAAACCCATTTTTAAAATTGGCATCCCCGCTTTTACAAAACAAATATTTAACAACTGATTTTTTGCCAACAATCCAGATCCAGATCCAAGGAGTGGCTATTGCCCACAAAATCCCGGCGCATCGGTTCGGAATGTCGAGTGGATCCCTGGCCAATCTCCCTATCTCTGATGACGAGGGTCATGATTCACCCGTTAACGTATTGCCCTAACCGGGGACAGGTATTTTTTTTCATAATTGACGGAATTCTGACCCCTATAGTGAAGGGAAAATGTCGTGTTTGGCGGAGATTTAATCTGACCCGGACCCCACTCTAAAAATTCATCAGGTAAATCTGCCCCCTCTCCTACAGATCCAAAAAAACAGGTTTAGGAAACCCCCTAAATTTGTTCAGCTCACGACGCCTGGCCCTTCAACACCCAATATGGGTTTTTCATTTTTCTCAGCGCCGCATAACTCCTATAGCCCGCATAAAACATATAATGGCCCCACATGTCCCTTCCGGGGTTGTCCACCATTCTGGGGGGCAGCATCCTTGGGTCGGACCCGCCCCCTATTTACGCGGGCTTTCTTTTCCCTTCTTCTCGGGGCTGTCGTGTCGGGGCGCCGAATGAATCTCGCTCCTGATACTGATGTGCCCTCGACCTATCCAAATACATTAGCATTTCCCCAATTTGGGATCTTTCCCTGACACACTCCAGTTGAAGGGGGAACACTCAATGTGGCTCGGGGGGCGTCTTATCGCCGGCGCAGATTAAAAAGGGGATAGGGCTTCTAAATTGCAAGCGGCCTGCGGCGAGGGGGAAGGTCTTAAAACCCAAACAAACAGGCTTTGACCCGGAAGTGTTAGCAGCCCTCTTCTCAAAGGCGGGAAGTGAAGCAGCTTTTAAAAATCTCTGAAACATTCTTGAAAACTGGCCGTAGTAAATTTTATGAATACGGCAATAAAAAGGTCACTGGCTAGAGCGTTACGCCCCAATACAAGGTCCCTTTTCCCCTGCTTTAAAAATGGGCTACGGGGGCCCGGTTCACACCCCCTTGGAAAAAAAATGCCTTTCACCTTTCTACTCTGCCTTAAACAATATACCAACCTTCCCTAGCTCCCCTGAAGGGACATCTCATTACAACCTGTCCTTCAAATACCGGAGTCTGCCATTTTCGAACTGGGGGCCCCCTTTCACTATACAGGGCCCCCTCTGGTTATCAAAAGTCACCGGGAGGGAAAAGCCCAGGCCCAGACGTTTCACAGCAAATTTTATGGGGTGTTCCAGGTTCCCTTCCCCCAAAAGCTAAAGCCTTCAATTTTATCTCTGCAACAATTTTTTTTCCCCACCCCAACATCCCTGGCCCAATCGCGGTATCCCTAAACCGGGGTAAAGACCCACAGCCTTCAGTTTAGCCCCCCCATTTCCCTACAAAGTGGACATCAAAATATTGCCAATTACTGGGAAACGGCTAACCCCTCCTCCCACCTGTTCACCCGGACCCGGGGGATTTGTCCCGGGAAGGGGGGCCCCCGACAATACCCTAAAGCCTTTACAAATCCACCGCCCCCCCCGGGGCCCCGGAACTCCCCTAATGGGCCGGTCCTGGGCCCGGAGGCCTTTGATAGGGGTCTCTTGGCCCCGCCTATTGTCCCCCTCCAGCGCTAGGGATGGGCCTCTCTTCTGTTCTAAGATTATGGCCCCTATCATTTTCCCTTCTGCGCAGCTCAAAATCAAAGGCTTTCCCTTTCATTCCCTTTTGCATTTTAACGGCACGAGACGGGGGGGCCCCCTTCGCCTCCCTATATGTTCTGGTATGGAGAAACCCGCGGCGCCCTTCGCTCCAACTCGGACATAAAAGGATTCTCCTCGGAGTGCATGAATATAAATGTTCTGCTTTCGCGATGACCTTCTCTTTTTATAACGGGCCCCCGACCTATCCGCTTGATGCCGGTTGGGGCGTTTTGGATCCTGGGCCAATTTTAAATTTGTTTCCAATCGGAAAACCTGGATATTGGTCTTCCTCCCGGGGTACTTTACCCCCTGCAATCCCCCTACCCATTCGGTGGCCTCCCGCGGGGGTTTTTTTTTTACCTACCTAGGCTTAAAATTCCCGGGGACTTAGCCAAACTTTTCTCTCTGAATTTGAACCTTCTTCGAAGGATCTTTCGATTTTATAGTTGGGTAAGCGAGAGTTCTCCTTTGGGTTTGGAAGGGTAAACATTCTTTAAAATGCAATCCTTCCCCCCACTACGACCTTCTCCCAAAACCCTACCCATTTATATTCCAAATCGTTTTGGAAGAGAGTTCAGCGTATTTTTACCAACTTCATTTTGGGCCTCACATCGACCGAGACTTCTTACTCCCTTTAAAACATAAAAGTTTTGGGGTTTTTGGGGCCCACCGACTGCAAGAAAATTATTGGGGGGCGGCCCTCTCGGTTCCCGGAAATGGGGGTCCCGGGGGGCGGGAAACTTTGGACTCAGTGGCTGGGGCGTTTTTTCCTTTTTCTTTTGGGCCCCGCTCCCTTGGATCTGGACCAATCCCCGTTACAGGACCAACCCAAAATTTACGACGCGTCATAAACTTCCACATTCTCATCTCAAATTCTCCTATAAAATTTTAAAGACGATCTGGGCCGTTAAATTTTCCCGTATTTGATAATCCTGCATTCCCTCCAGGGCCGGAAGCTTCCTCTTTTCTCGGGTCCTCCAAAATAAATCCACTTTGCTACCATACTTTGGCACGGGACTGACATTTCCCGCCCCTCCCTTTCCCACGGAGATGACGTCAATCCCCTCTCTTTCTTTCAATATGCCCAACTACCCACTTTTTAACTCCTTCAAGCAACGGTGATTTTGGGAGACCTCTTTACCCTTTGAACAAATGGCCTTTTCAATACAACTCCGGGGGCATGTCTCGCTTTTATTTAAAGGAATTATCCCTACCCACTGGTTCAATTACATTTTTTGCAAGGGCCCGGGGGGGGCGAACTGCAAAAGTATCTTTTTGAAAACCCAAAAGGCAACCTGCTTTACCCCTTTCCATAGAGCGGGGATTGCCTCTAGGCCCAGGAAACGTCTTTTTAAAGTTCTCTCCAGGTGTATAGGGTCCCCTCCCTTGTGCATAAATGGTTCCCCCCCCTGTGCCCAAAACTTGCTGGCGGGTGGGCTGGAGGTGGCCCATGATACATATCTGTGGAAGTCATCATTGAAGAGTTTTTTTGGAGCAATTTTGACATTATCAGGACTTTCACTTTGTGTTACCTAAAACCCCCGGGGACAGCTTTTCTTTTTATGTTTGGGTTCCACAATTTCGTTACCCCCATTTGTTGCAGGCCCCAAACCATCATCCCTGGCACTGCGATCCGCTGACCCACCTGCCATCTCAGAATGGTGTGCCATTTCCCACATAATCATATGGAGGCTCCTGGCCCCCTCTCAGATCAGGTGCAACAGCTCCATAGGACGTGGACCCTGGCTCACCTTCTTAAACTCCCCTGCGTCCCACAACTTCCTACATTGAACATACTGTATTCCCTTTGATTCTTTCCCCTTTAAGTGTTTTCCGCCGTAAGTGGCATACCATGTGTGACTGTTTTTTTTTTTTCTTTTTTTCTTTCCCTTCCTGTGTCTCCTATTCCCCCTTCTCCCTTATAAAAATTAAAATGTACTCTGCCATCGCGTATCTTATATATGTTTTTTATATATTATATATAATATATACTATGCATATGTTTACTCTTTCGGGCTGGTGCATTTGGTTATCTCTACATTTTAGTCCTGTTTTAAATATCATTTACTCTTACGTTTTTTTGCTAGTTACTGATTTTTTTGTTGTGAATTGTGACTACACTTTAACTTATGTTTCAGGCCTCAGGGGCCCACTTTTTAGCTTATTGTTTGTATGTGAATTTTCGGAGATTCCCAATCTCCCTGTTTGCATTTGTTTTTTTGTATAATCTGCCCCTTTCAATAAAGCATCTTTTGAATCGAAAAAAACGTCAGTTCGTCCCGCAAAAAAACACGTCTCTGTATACAGAAAAATAAAAAAGTTATGGCTCTCAGAAGATAGCGATGCATGAATATTGTTTTACACAGTAAAAACTTTTTTTTTTTTTTTTTAAAGTGCTTCAACATAAAAAAAACTATATAAATTGGGTATCGCCGTAATCATATCACCCACAGAGTAAAGCTAACTTGTCATGGATACTGCACAGTGTGCGCGGTTAAAAATAAAAAAACACTACTAGGATTGCAGTATTTTCGTCACCCTGCCTACCAAAAAAACGGATTTAAAACTGATCAAAAAGTCTTGTCCCAAAAAAAGATACCAATAAAAATGTCAAGTCATCCCGCAAAAAACAAGCCCCTATACAGCTCCATACACAGAAAAATAAAAAAGTTATGGCTCTCAGACTATGGCGATGCATAATAAAATAAGTGTTTTTATTGTGTAAAAGCTTTAAAACAAAAAAATATACAAATTGGGTAGTGTTTTTTTTATTTAATTTAGTGTTTTTTTAATCGTATTGACCTGCTGAGTAAAGCTATGATGTCATTTATACCGCACGGTGACCGGAGTAAAAAATAAAAAACACTACCAGGATTGCTGTATTTTGTTCAAAATGCCTCACAAAAAATCTTACTAATAAAAAGTGATCAAAGCGTCATATGCATCCCATAATGGTACTAATAAAAAACGTCAACTCATCCCGCAAAAAACAAGCCCATAATCAGCTCTGTATACAGAATAATGAAAAAGTTATGGCTGTCAGAATAGGACAACATAGAAATAAAAAAAATTTATAGACCTATTTCTATTGTGTAAAAGTAATAAAACATATAAAACTATATAAAATTGATATCATTGTAATTGTACCCACCCCCCCAGCCAAGTTCTCCTGTTACGTATCCCGCACAGCGAATGGTGTGACAATGAAGCCCAAAAAACAGTGGCGGAACTGCGTCTCCCCCCCCCCCCCCTTTTTCATGGCCCAATACTAAAAAATCTATGGAAAACCTGTGCGCCCAAAATGCACAGAACACCCCTAGATGAAATCCCTGAGGGTTGTTGAATCCAAAATAGGGCGACTTCTGGAAGGTTTCACCTGTTCTGGTAATTTGGGGGCTTTGCAAATGCGACATGGCCCCACCAAGATCTGCGTTCCAAAAGCTAAATAGCCCTCCCTCCCTTGTACGCTCTGCCATGCGCCCAAACAGCAGTTTACAACCACATGTAGGGTATTGCCGAACTTGGAAGAAATGGCGCAACAAAATTTAGGGTGATTTTTTTTTTCCAGGATTCCTTGTAAAAATTCAGCATTTTTCAGCTAAAATTGCAGGTTGTTGGAAAAATATTTTTTTCATTTTCCCAGCCTAAATCGAAAAAAATTTGTGAAACTGCTGTGGGGTCGATATACTCACTACACTCCTGGATATTTTCCTTAGGAGGTTGTAGTTTCTAATATGGGGTCTTTTTAGGGGTGTTTATTAAGTTTTAGAGCCTTGGGGTGTCCACAAACCTGAAATGCCGGCTAAATAAAATCGTAAGCAAATTGCGATCCCAGAGTCCAGTAGGTGCTCCTCCTATTCTGAGGCTTGTGGTTGAGCCAAATAGCGCACTAAGGCTGCATATGGGATATCTCTGAAAATGGCAGAATCTGGGGAAACAATATTAAGTTGCATTTCCCTGATCACATCTACTGTGTTCTTGTGAATAATGGACAAAAATTGAAATGTTGAAATTTCACCTCCATTTTGACTTAATTCCTGTGAAACACCTAATGGGTTAATAAACTTCCCAAATGCTGTTTTGAATTCTTTAAGGGGTGTCATTTCTTAGATGAAGTCATTTATGGGGCTATCTAACATACTAGCCAATCAAAATCACGTTAGAACTGGACTGGTCCCTAAAAAATTTTATATAGCAAATTTTCTTGAAAATTTGAAAATTACTACTAAGTTTCTAAGCCCCTAAAGTTGTTTAAAAAAATGCCAACCTACAGTAGTCATATGGTAGATGCTAGTTATAAGCTATTTTGAGTGGAATATCTGTGTTACAAGGCGAAATTTTTAAAGTTTGAAAATGGTAAATTTTTCACAATACTTTTATATTTTTCACAAATAAACAAGGGCTTTTTGGACGGGTAGTAGTACAAGCCATAGAGGAACAAGTGGCAGACCCAAAGGAGCGGTATTTATTTCTGGGAGTGCAGATGGCAAACAAACTATACACCCTCCTTGACATATTTGCCCCCAGCCCTTCCACCGCGTATTTTACACTAACATCCTGACTTTCTTAATGTATAAACCTTTCCCCAACCTCATAATAATGGGTGACTTTAATGCAACCCCAGATCCCACCCTGGATAGATCCTGCCATCAGAGCAGAGGGAGGTGGGAGGGGGGGGGGGATTAGAGCGGCTATTCGGGAGTTGACTGACAGGATGGGGCTGTTTGATCATCGGAGGGCGACAAACCCAATTGGTAGGTCTTATACCTTCTATTCAGCGGTCCACGACTCCTTTTCCAGGATCAACTATGCACTGTCCTAATCAACCCTCTACCCTGACATAATGGACTCAGAAATCCTCCCAATAACAATCTCTAATCACACCTATTTTGTTAACCTTGGGAGGCCTCCCGTCTCTCAAACGCGTATCTGGTGCTTCCCGAATTACCTGTACAAGTCAGATGATTTTCGTGCCTTTCTGCAGGCTCACTGAATACAGTTCATGAACGATAACCAACTTCACGCAAATAATGTCCCACTTTTGTGGCTAACTGCCAAGGCTGTCATGAGAGGGCATATAATGAGCTATGTAGGTATGAAGCGGAGGGCTCAGCTCAAACACTTTCGTGAACTGCTTTCTAACCTGCAGCTGAAACAAAATACCCACTCCACTAACCCTACAGCTGAGACTACAAGGGAATTTCACGAAGCCCAAAGCTTACTTAATGCAGGGCAATATGAGGCTTCATATGTGGACCAGACAAAAAAGGTTTTACAGATGGGGCAGCAAACAGGAAAATTGCTGGCTGGCTTGAGCAAGCTGTGGTAAACATGTGCGCCGATCTCAGCGATTCGCTGTACTGCCACGGTGAGATTCTCACTGACGTGACGGCTATCGAGAACGTTTTATTGAATTCTACCAAAATTTATATTGTGTAACCACATTCGATATCACCACAGTTGCGTGCCGACAGAAACTTGGACTAAACACCTTGCACTCTTGAGGTCCTAAGGCTGAACGCAATGATCGAGCGGAGAGCCAAGATTTGACATAATTGCCCGACAGCAGTTGATATTGTTTTATTGTTGGTTTCTTTGCTGCCTTCATTTAGTTTAGAAGGCTAAAAATTCTAAAATGTATCATCAGTGTCAGCTATGTTATTGTTGTTGATCCTATACTTGAACATGTATTTTGTTAACATATGTTGACATGTCATCTAAATGTTGTACGAATGACACTGGTGATTTAATAAAAACAAATTTTAACTCCTTAACGACCGCCCGCCGACTTTAGACGTCGGCTGGTGCGGGTCGTTAGTCTGCAGCGACGTCTTTAGACGTCGCTGCAGACACCGGAGTTTGCGCCGCCCGGCGCTGCAATTGCGCTGGGATCGGGGCTGTACTACACAGCCCTGATCCTAGAGCATGTCCTGCAAGCGCCGGGCAGCGGCGGAAACCTCCGCAACCCGGTGCTTTAACCCTTTGATTGTGGCGGTGCGTTACCGCAGCGCAATCAAAGGGTTTCCCCTGCTCTGTCGGGTGATCGGATCACCCGCTCACCCGACAGAGCTCAGGAAACGGCTAGAGTGGCCCCAGAGCTGTCTGTGTACTAAGCCAGTGACTAGGACGCACTTTGTGCTGTCCTAATCACTGCCTGTGTCAGACTGACACAGATTAGAATGTATTAGCATATATGAATATGCTAATACATTACTAAGTGTAAAAAAAAAAAAAAAATTAAAAAAAATGTTAAACAGTTCTCCCTTCATGGAAGTAAAAAAAAAAAATATATAAAAAGTGTAAAAAAATACATAATAAAATAAATATGTAATAAAAAATAACTGTGCATAAATTACACGCACAAAAAAACCTATTTGGTATCCACACGACCGTAATAACCTGTAGGATTAATCTAACAAGTTATTACGTGTGAAATGTGAATGGTGTAAAAAAAAATTAAAAAAAAACAAAAAAACAATTTAAAAAAAAAAAAATTCTGCAATTATTTATAAGTGAACTTAAACTATTCCCCCATAAAGTACAACTTGTCTCGAATAAAATGAGGCCTCATACAATTGCGTCACTGAAAAAATAAAAAAGTTACAACTGTTGAAACGCAAGCAGGCAAAAACTAAAAAAAATGTTCTGGTCATTAACTACTTTTCAGGCGTTCGGCTTAAGGGGTTAAAAAAAAAAAAAAAAAAAAAAAGCATTGAAAATATTGACCAGACTTGAGAGAACAGTGGTCCTGCTTACCCCACCTACATGCAGGGATTGAGAAGATAAAAAAAATGATTAGCTGGCCTCCATTTTGGCCTTACTCTCTGCGTATCCACAAAGACTAATTTTAATCAGAGCAAAATGTAGTTGGTGCCTTCACTCCCTGAAAATATGGAGGTTTGAACAGAAATAAAGCGAGATAAAATGTCAGCGCAGGCTCCCATCTGAACCGAGGTCATCTTGTCGTTGGTGGGCTCTCGCAGATTTCATTGAAAATATGTGCTTGGAACCTCAAATTTACCCAATGCATCCGATATTTTTGAAGTAGCTCCTATATTCACTTGGTCTCTTAAAAAGCCACGCCTTTTGTTGGACAAGACACAGAAGTGACTGGAAACTGTCTGAAGCTCAAAATAAATGTAGAGTAGCGCATGTACACCATTATTTTTGGCAGCCAGAATTCTTGCACAACTACCTTAATAAATGTGCCCCACTGTGTCTACTGTGAAACTTGGAGAAGGCATGGTTACATTTTGAATTTAGCATAGGTTGTCTTGCAGGGTACAATGAAATCTCAAGACTATCAAGGCATTCTGGAGCGAAAAGTGCTGTCCAGGGTCAGTCGCAGGTAATGGGTCCTCCAACAGATTACAGCAATAAATTAACACTGTTTTACACAATTTAAAAAAAAAAAAAAAAAGTGTTTTTAAGTGCTTCAACACAAAAACAACTATATAAATTAGATATTGCCACAATCTATTCGACCAACGGAGTAAAACTAACTTGTAGACTTCAGGGTGAGCGCTCTTTAAAATAATAATAAAAAAAAACACTAATAGGATTGCAGTATTTTCTTCACTCTGCCTTCCAAAAAACAGAATTAAAAGCGACCAAGATGTCTTGACACCCCAAAAATGCTTCACTCCCGCCCCCCCCATACAACACAGCCTTATACAGTCTGCTCCCCCTATACATCCTGTCTGATAACAGAGGGAGGAGCAGAGTGCATTTCTCACATTTGTTTCATCATTTCCAGCGGTATGCATACCTTTTTACACCAATACAGGTGTTCTGGTTACAAGGAGCTTGTGGAAGGAGATGACAGCTCTAAAGACATGAGAACTGACCAGTGCAGGAGTTCTGCAGAACTGTGACATCCTCTCCCTTCCACTGCTTACACAGAATGACGACTCAGGAGGAGCAGGGAGGTGGTGTTATGATGTCACCAGTCTTCAGTGAGGGAAGACACACCTACTGGGAGGTGAGACAAATTGGAGCAGACTTATCAATACAGTCTAACTCTTAGTGTAAACGGAGACCGTCTTACTATGCGCTACAAGATTATACTGTTGATAAATATAGCGCATGTTAGAACTGTTTAGCCTTACTTTACACCTTTCATAAATTGTATTACTTTATACCAGTAACTGCGGCAAAAATTCTGGCACATGGTGTCACACGCTAAGCCACGCGAATATCCATGAAGCCACGCCTTTTATTGGACAAGACACAAAAGTGTCTAGAAATTGTCTGAAGCTCAAAATAGATGTAGAGTAGCGCATGTACACCATTATTTTTGGCACAAATGGCGCCAGAATTCTTGCATAAATGTGCCCCATTGTGCCTACTGTGAAACTTGGAGTAGGCATGCTTACATTTTAGGACTGCTTTCCTGAATTTAGCATAGGTTGTCTTGCAGGGTACAATGAAATCTCAAGACTATCAAGGCATTCTGGAGCGAAAAGTGCTGTCCAGGGTCCGTCGCAGGTAACGGGTCCTCCAACAGATTAATGACCCAAAACACACAACTAAAGGCATCCAAAAATGGCTAAGAGTAAAGAAATGGACTATTCTGAGGTGGCTTCTATGTGTCATGATACAAAACCTATTGAACATCTGTGGAAGGAGCTGAAACATGCAGTCTCGAGAAGGCACCTTCACTCCTGAAACAACTGAAGCAGTTTGCTCACGTGGAGTGGATAAAAAGAACTGTGGACCGATGCAGAAGTCTCATTTAGAGTTGTTTGCAGATGAATCACAATTCAAAAGCAAAGTCTGATTTTCATTAGTTTATTTTCAATTTAACCTGTTATCGACACAGGACGTATGTGTATGTCCTGGTGTTCGTAAGGTCCTATATAGTAGGATTACTCAGCAATCTGGCTACAACAGAGGCTGATGCAGCTGACACCTGCTGCAGCTCCATTCCCTGCTGTTTAACCTTTTAGACGCTGAGGCACTTATGGCCACGGTGTCTACATAAATGTCTACATAAACTGTGTCTACACCGTTTCTCACTCCGATTGGCATCCCCGCGATGAGATCACAGGGTGCCGATGCGTTAACATGGCGAGTGAAAGCCCTATGGAAGCTTCAATCGGTGCCATGTATTCATTTCTATCTACTTCCTGCCCTAGGCATCACGTGATAGAACCGCCATAGTTGAACACCCTTATACATTTTTTATGCAATGCAGAAGGGTGTACTAATGGTCACACTCCCAAGTACCCTATGGGTACTCACAGTTAATGAAAAAAAAAAAAAGTATAAAAATAAATGAAAAATATTAAAAAATCTTTTATCAATTTTAAAAAAAAAAATAAAAAGTTAACTAAATTGGTTTGCTGCTTTCTTAAAAACTATAAACATTATTTACCCCATCGCTGAACACCATAGAAGAGAAAAAATTCCAAAACGGCAAAATTGCATTTTTTTGGAGTTATTTCAATTCCTATTATAATTAGAATTAAAAGTGATCAAAAAAGTTGAAAATCTACCCAAAATGGCCAAAAAAAATACATTTTTCAGTTCATAGGTGGAAAATATAAAAAAAAAAAAAAAAAAAAAAAAAAAGTTATTTCCAGAAAATGGCACGGGGAAAACGAAAATTTAAAAACCCTTCGCCCTATGACGTTGAGTAAGCCCATAGCGCCGGTAAGCAGCTTTGAAAAGGGGATCGCACGCATCCCATTTCAAGCCCCGGGTGGTAGGGGCTAATCGCAGCTAACACCTGGCCTGTTTAAAAAAAAAAACCCCTCAACCCGTGCAAAGATTGCCGCGGCATCTGAATGACTAAAAAGGGCGGACCCCCGTGCACCGTTTTTCACCCGATCAGGACATCAGCGAAAGATCGCCGGTTCCACGGGCAACATGGGCAGCACAGACCCTTTGGAAAGGCCTGATCACTCCCCTTTTCCGTTTGCCCCATTTCCGGCCCGAACGGGAAATGGAGAAACTGCCATTTTTTGTACACCCAATGCATTCCCAAAAGCAATGCATTAGGCTGTTTTAAATATCGCGCCCCCCTAGAGGTCAAGCACCAGGGGGAGACTAAATTTTAAAGTAAAATAAATAAATTTTTAAATACAAAAAAAAAAGTTTTTAAAATTTAAAAAATTCCTCCTTTTCGGCCATTTTACAAATAAAAACAATAAAATAAAAAAAAAAAGGGTAAAAATTTTTGGGGCACCCGCGTCCCGAAAAAGCCCCTATTCTATGAGGGGAAAAAAAAAAAAATTAGGGCTTTCAGAAGACAGGGGAAAAAAAATTTAGACCCATATTATTAAGCCCGTCCTCAAAGGGTAAAAAAATAACCCCCCTACATATTGGTAGTACCAAACGAATCAACCTCAGAAACGATAATACATTAATACCGAAGAGAGAACACCGTGAAAACAAAGCACCTGCAAACATTCATGCAAGTTTATCCTGTAACATTTTCATTTTAAAGGAAACACACTAAAGAAAAGAACCATTCTGTGCACAAAACACTTTTCCAGTTTACATTACGGTAAACCACCTGGACTATCTCCTCGCATGAGAACCCCTGCATAGCAACGGTATATTGATAAGCTGGAACATTACATCTGCTCAGTCCTGTCACTTTAGAAAGGAAAACATCAGTCATTACATTTTACTTTAATAAACCACCTACATGACAAAGTTATGCTGTGCATGAAAATTGCAGGAAGTACATTTAATCTTTAAAAATGTGAATATAGAAAATGCAACATGAGCAGAAAAACAATTAAAAACCTCTCACACTTCATATCTGGTAATTATTTACAGCAACCTAACGTTAAAGGGGTTATTCAGCCTTATACAATTGATGGACTATGCTCTGTATGTGCAATAGCAAATGCTTTTGAATAAAAGGGCCAAAAGCCAAGAAAGTCAGTAGCTTGGGACACAAGAAGAAGAAACAAGAAATCAAAGAAAAACAGAACACTTTAAATATATTAATATTTGCAGATACTTTACCCATCATAATAACCTAGACTGTGGAGAAGGAAAAACATTTCTGACATTGGCTACAATTCTCTAGCTTCTCTATTCAGATTAGCATGTTCAGAATATCATTCTGAAGTGAAATTAAAAGGCTTGATTCACTACAGTACAGTGGACTATCACACTATTGTCATTGTGACACAGCCAATGTGTAAATGGAGGACATGAACACGATGACACTAGGAGGAGACCAGGATATCACCGACAATAACATTTCCAACGTACAATTTTTATTAAAAGGGGCGTTTTTTTTTGTTTTTTTTTTATTAGGCTTATTATGGTCGATTGTGTACATATAAACATTATTGATGTAAAGAGTTTTGTACTTTATACTTTTATTATGATGTGTACGCCAATAAGTGATGACGGTCCGTTCGTAACCTCATCCCTTACTAAGGCTATGTTCACACGGCTTAAAATGGGACGTATTTCAGTCCGTAATTACGCGCGGTAGTGCGCAAATTACGGCTGGAATCCGTCCCAGTCATTACGATAATCCACAGTTGTCAGAGAACTATGGATTACGTCTCCTCTCCCTGCTCGGCGAATCCGCCGCGGACGGAGATAAGTGAATTACCAGCGGCGTATAAACGCCGCTGGTAATGAAAGTTAGGGGCCGGCAGGTCCCGGGCCCCCCGTTTTCCCGTCTCTGGGGGGCAATTGGGGAACGCCCCGCAAATTAACCGGGGGAACATAGCCAATACATACACTCGGGGCGGGGATAGAGTCCAAGCCCCATTTTAGTGGAGCCCGGATCCGTTAAAAAAAAAAGGGCCCCCTGACCCCAAAAATTTATGTAAAAAATTTGGAAACCAGTTATTTCGATGCGGGTGCCAAGACAAGAGGAATTGGGTCTTCCCCAATGCAAATTTCTCCATCTTCAACCCCTCATCAATAAGGTTTTTTTTGGGAAAAGTTTTTTGGATAACAGGGAAAGAAAGGCAAACCCGTTGACCGCGGGGAAAAAGGGGTTTTTCCCCCTTTTTTCCCCCATAGCAAACAAAATGACCAGAATTCAGCAAAAATTTTTCACTTGCTCCCAAAGTAAAGACTTTAAATTTCCCCCTAAAAAGGACTGGGGCGATAAACCAACGTCCTAATTTTTTTTAGAAAACCATTGCCCATGGGTCACCGTTTTTTGGCCACAACCCAAGTTAGTGTAGAGGGGGGCCTTTTCCTAGCCAAAAAAATAATTCATTCAAATTTGGTGGGGCCCTTTTGAAGGAAGATATGAGGGGGGGCAAATACATTTTTGTCAAATAAATTCATAGCCCTAAACTCCAAAAATGTTTTTTCATTTAAGTTTTTTTTGAAAACCTTTTTTTTTCCCCCCACTCAGAACATTTTGCTTTATTTTAAAAAATTTTAAAGGGGGGTTTTTTTTGGGTTTTCCCCAAAGTTGCATCCAACAAAAAATTTTACACTGACAAGCAAAAGGGCTAACAATGTTTTTGCCCCTTGTATTTTAAAGGGCCCATTCTCCCCAACCAAAATACAGTGTCATTTTTTTCATCCCGGGCGGCCCCCCCTCCCTTTGGGACCGTCGGCCTGCCCCTGCCTGCCATGCCCTTTTGCGGGGGCCTTCCCGGTGCAGGGGTCCCACGGGCCGGTTTTCTGCTAAGAAATTGCCTGTCCTGCCCCACCCTTTTTTGTTTCCGGGGTCCTGTCTGGCACTGTCCCTTTTCCTAGGGGCTGCCCCCAGGCAGCTTCCCCTATTTAATTTCCCCCTGTTTCTGTGCATTTTTTCCCCTCTTCAAACCCCTGACCCCCGGGGCTATAAGAGGAATTTTTGCCCTCTATTTTGGGTCATTTTCATTTCAGTCTGTTAAAAACCCCCCTTCTTTGCTTGTTTTGGTTGTGTCCATTTTGAGTTTCCTACCAGAACCCTTTTTTACTTAACCCTGGAAGGCGGGTCCAGCCCCTGTGTAAAATCTGACCCCCTAAACCTTCTGTTGTTTTCCTTTAGGGTCTAAAACCCTCTGCCCCTGTCCTGGGGTCCTGCCCGGAAAGGGGGTTTTTTCCGTTTTAAAAAACCTGCGGGTTACCAGTCCGGTTCCTGTTGTATCCTTTGGTGTATGTTTTTTTTCCCCCCTGTAAAACCTGGGTGTGTTTCCTGAGTAAAAGTTTTAACCTGCCCGCTTTTTGTTCTCCCGTGGTTTCCCCGTCCTGTACCACCGGGGTGTCCAACCCCGGAGGTAGCCCCGCAGGGTAAATGACCGGGGGGGCCCCAAACCCAATCCATCCCCCTTTTCGGCGGGGTTTTGGGGAAGACCAGGGCCCCCTTTGACTCCACTCCCCTTTGGGGTGGTCCTCCCAACCACCACCCCTCGCCTGCGGTGATTTACAAGGATCCACAAACCCGGAAAAGTCGGGGGTCCGGGGCCCTCCCATTCGTCTGGCACGCCGCCCCTGTTTCAGTATGAACCCGACCCCTGGAAACCCGCCGGGTGACCCTGCCCCTCTAGAGCGGCCTTTCACGCCCCCTTTGGCCTAGCCCACGGTCCACCCCCGAGCAACCCCCCTTTGGCCTAGCCAAAGGTCCAGCCCAAGCACCCCCCCTTTTGGGCCCAGCTTTACGGGCCCCCCAGAGGGACCCCGTTTGGGCCCAGCTCAAAGGGCCCCGCCCAGAGCAACCCCCCTTTGGCCTAGGGCCACTCCCCCAGCCCAAACCCCCCCCCCGTTTGGGCCCCGCTCAAAGGGCCCCCCCAGACAACCCCCTTTGGCCCACTCACGGTCCAGGGGCCCCGAGCACCCCCCCTTTTTCCCCACTCTACGGTCCACCCAAGCAACCCCTTTGGGCCCATCCCGGCCAGCCCAGAGCAAACCCCGTTTTGGGCCCAGCTTTACCCCCCCCAGAGCACCCCTTTGGCCCCAGCCACGGTCCAAACCCAAAAGACCCCGTTTGGCCTACTCACGGTCCAGCCCAAGCACCCCGGGTTTTTGGGCCGACTTTACGGTCCCCGCCCAAGGGGCTTACCATTGGGGCCCAGCTCACGTCCCCCGCCCAAGCTTACCTTTGGCCTAGCTCACGGGCCCGCCCTGAAACCTTTTGGGGTTTCCCCCTGGGTTACGGGCCCGCCCTGAGGCCTTCTTATCCCCCCGGGGGTTCGGTCCCCCCCCCTGAGCCCTTTCTGAGTCCCCCCTGGGCCCTTTAAAGGGTCCTCGCCCTTAGCCTTCTGAAATCCCCTGTTTTCTTACCCGCCCCCCTGTGGGTTTCCCCCCCCCCATTTTGCCCAAAAGCCCCCGCTTTTTTTCCCCCCATGCACCTTTCCCCCTTTTAGGTTTTTCCCCTTAAAATGGCTTTTTATACACCTGTACTTGGGGGTTTGGGGGGCCCCCTTAAGTTGCGGGCCCCCTGGCCTATGTGGAATTGGCCCCTTTTGTTTAAATTATGGAGGGGGGGGAGGGGGGTTTTGGGGGGGGGTATGTCCCCGGTTTATGCCGCGGTTCCCCCCGGGCCCTTGGGCCCCCGGGCCTTTTCCCTTGCCTGCCATTCCTGCTGGGGCTCCCTGCAGGGGTTCCCCCGCAGCCTTGTTCTCCCAAGTAAAGGGCCCGTCCCGTCCCCGTCTTTTGCTTCCCCGGGGCCTGTCCGGCACGTGCCTCCTATGGCGTGGGCCCCGGGCTTCCCGCCTATTTAAAAGTTTCCTTTCTGTCAAACCTTCCTCTTTCACCCCCGACCTTTTGGCTAAAAGGGAAATTCTTGTCTCTTCTCTGGGGCATTTTATTGCAGTCTTTTTAAAAAGGGCCCCTTTTTTTTTGTCGGTTGGGTCCTTCCTTTTACTTTCCGCCATATCTCTGGACAAAACCCGGGGGATCTGGTCCATCCCGTTCATCAGCCCTGACCTTCTGTTCCCGTCCCTGAAATTCCCGAAAGTCCTGCACCTGTCCTGTTTTCCCCCCCCTTTTGGGGACCTGTTCCTTGGGCTGTACCTGTCGGTTACCCTTTCCTTTCCCCGTTTTAAACCTTTGGTGGGACGTTTTTTCCCTCCCCGTATCCTGCTTTTTCCTGAGTAAAAGGGTTTTTCCCCGCCCGCTTTTTGGTTTTCCTGTGTTTTTCCCGTCCTTACCCCCCCGGCGAAAAAACCCGGGAGGTTTCCACTCAGGGTATGACCTGGGGGGTCCCCAACCAAGTCCAAACCTGCTTTTTGGGGGGGGGCCCCTGGGGGGAAGACCAGGGCCCCTTAAAAACTGCACCTTTCCCGGCCCTGGGCCCCACTACCACCCTTTCCCCGCGGGGGATTTACAAAAGGATCCCCCACCCTTTGGGGCGGGTGGCGCCCGGCATACGTCCAGCGCCGCACTGTTTTCTTTCAGCTTTGAACATGGGAAACCCTCAAACATTTTATAGGGCAAAGGGTTTTGGCTATATCATAGCTAAATTTGACTTGCATCTATTTAGCATCTGCTTAGTTCTGCAGATTCTTGTAATGTAACTGCATTGTTATTGCTTTGCTCCCAGTGGTGGAACAATCTTTTTCTTTTGGATACTACAACCTGTTCTCACATTACCTAATAGCTCACTGTGTTATTAGGTTGATTTCCAAGCAAAAGGTCACTGGTTCGAATCAAGATCAGCCATGAAGAAGATTTCCCAAGAAAAGCTAAACTACCTCAACCAGATCGGTAGCAGTCTCTCGGCCACGAAAATTGCCAAACCGAATTATAGGAGCACCATGACAGGTGGAAGAATACAAAATGAAGTCCATCCATTCCAAAGGAACAGGTGGATGTCCAGGCAAAATATCAGAGTGAACAAGCGGCTCATCACAGGGTCTATCAGTTCTGGCGCGACAGACACGGCAGTGGAGGTGGCTTGTATGCATCCTAAGAGTGAGATCACAGAAGACCATGCAACCGTTTTTTTTTATTACACTGGTCCTGGAAAGGTGCCCAAGAAGAAGGTTCTAGAAGCCTCAACTTCAATCTCGTCATAAGAAGCATCGACTTGAGTTTGCAAAAAAATACTAAAAAGTGGAAGATTAGAAACGGGTGATTTGGAATGATGAGATGAAAGTCAATAGACCGGGCTCTGATGGGGACAAATGGGTTTGAAAGAATCAAGGGAAAAGGAAGCTAATGGATCGAGAAATTGAAGGAGTTGTCAAGTTCGGTGGAGGAAGTCTGACGATATGGGGTGGTTTCACAGTCAAAGGTGTTGGATACTTGACCAGGATGATTGTGATCTCAATGCTGAGCTATATGTGAGTATCCTACAAGATGAGTTGCTTAGTATACTCCAGTACTATGGGTCTGAAATGGATCAGAGAGTGTTCCAGCAGGACAACAACCCAAAGCATAAGTCGAGTTTGGCGAAGAAATGATTCAATGACAATGAAAGATGAGCTCTTAGGAATGCCGTCCACAGTCCCGGAGACCTCAACCTAAATCAAACAAATTGTGGATCGGTAGAGTGGAAGAATAAAGCTTGTGTGGACCCACAAAGTCATCAACCAGTTGTGTATCCGACACTGGGATCAAATTTTGGTCCAGATGCTTGAATCTGATTGAAAGCCCAGAAGGATTCAGGCAGTGTTGAAAGCCAAAGGTCGATTTACAAAATACTAACAAAATAATTGGAGCCTTAAAGTCTAAACCTCAGAACATAGTTACCATTTTGCTCATCAGTGTATGTTCTACCTAAATAGTTTGACTATAGGATCATAAGGTGATAAAAGCCTGATGTTACCATTTTACTACACTAAAAACATTCGCTATATATGAATTGAAGTCAGGAGTCAGAGCTTTGGGAAATTGAGGAGTCAGAGCTTTGGCTTACCGACTCCACAGCTCTGCATACACTATAGTAGAGCCGGCTGGCCTGCTGAATACCGTAGCAGCCACTAGTAGTGATGGCTTCCCGACAAGTGCGCATGTACGCTAGCCAGCAGGCTCTTCCATGGTGCAGCTGCCCGCAGTCCTCACCGAAACATCATGTTTTGCAAAGTAGTGTGACGTTTCATTAGGGGAGGGCTACGGAAGCCACAGTCTCCTAACTAACAAGCAGGAACGCTATTCAGCAGGCTGTCCAAGTCTGCTGTAGTGTATGCAGTACTAAGGAATGATCTGTTTGCTTACTGCCATATACATAGTAATACAAATATAAAGCACAAATACCACATAACATATTAGGTCAATAATGTTTATATATACACACACACACACACACACACAAAAAAAACCCATAGTAAGCCATAGTAATTTAAAAAAAACAAAAACCACGGACAACCCCTTTGATGATGTTGGCTTCAAAAAAAAAAAAAATCATTCTGGAAAAATCTTTTAATCACCGAATGATCAATTCTTTGCATAAAAGAACATTTTAACCCCTTCACGACCCTAGACATATGCATACTCCGTCGTTTGGGGGTTCACCCCCTGGACATATGCAACTCCTGAGGATCCCGGGGAACTCTAAAGCAAGTCGGGCGATCGGCGCGGAGGGTGCTCCAGGGAGGGGGGCGGGGGGCGGGATAACCCCTTAAATTTTCACGCCTCGGCGCATAATAAGAGAGCCAGGAGGAGAACGCTTCTCCCGCCTCTGTCGGCGACAGCAGCGCACGATCATCGGCTGTTGTTTCGACAGACAGCACGGAGGGGATAGAATGCCTTCCGGGTTTCTGTGACGTCACGATGCCCCGGGCCCGGGCCCTTTGGGGATGGCCCGGCACTGACTAACATTACCATAGAACCATGCACAGCAACAAGCTGGCATTGATTCCTATTAAGAGAGATCTTTTGATCTCTCATTTTAAAACCCCTAGGGAAAAAAAAAAAAAAATTTTTAAAAAGTAAAAACAAGTAAAACACAAAAAAAAAAAAAAAAACACGACACTGCCCTTTTCCCCTTTACAAAAGCCTCGCCCCCCAAAAAAACAAAAAAAAATAAAGACCCATATTTGGTAACGCCGGCTGCGAAAAAACCTCCCTAAAAATCTGCATTTAATTTACCCGTACGATAACCAGAAAAAAAAAAAAAAAAAAAAACTCACAGAATTAAATTTTTGTTCATCCCGAGACTTAAAATGGAATAAAAGTGATCAAAAATCCTATAAACGCCAACACTGGTTACCAATTAAAACAGTTTCATCCCCGCAAAAAAAAAAAAAAAAAAAGTCCTTACACAGCTCCTGTATACAGAAAAAATAAAAAAAGTTATGGCTCTCAGAAGATAGCGATGCATAAATTATTCTTTTACACACTAAAAAAAAAGGACCTTTTTTTTTTTTATTTTTTTTTTTTTTTTAGTGCTCTTCAACTAAAAAAAAATATATATATAAAATTTTGGATCGCCGTAATCGTATCGACACCACAGAGTAAGCTAACTTATTACGGATACTGCACAGTGATCGCTGTTAAAAATAAAAAAGACTACTAGAGATTGCAGTATTTTTCTTTCCCTCTGCCTTCAAAAACGGATTTAAACTTGATCAAAGAGTCTTGTCCCCCCAAAAATGAATACAATAAAAACGTCAACTCGTCCCCGCAAAAAACAAGCCTATACACACTTTCATACAAAGAAAAATAAAAAAGTTCACACTGCTCTCAGCGACAATGGGATGGCGATGCAAATATGTGGTTTTCCTGTTTGAATAAAATGTTTTTTATTGTTATAAAAGCCATTAAAAAATAAAACCAAACTATACAAATGGATATTGCTGAATCGTATCGACCTGCGAGTAAAGCTAGCTGTCATATTCTACAACGCAGAGTGATCGCTATAAAAAATAAAATAACACACCGAGGATTGGTGTATTTAGTTTCAAAACGCCTCACAAAAACCTAATAAAAGTGAACTATATGTTATGCACCCCATAATGGTACCAATAAAAGCATCAAATCACCCCACGCAGAAAAAACAAGACCCTACCCCAGCAAAAATATAAAAATTATGACTCGTCAGAAGAGGACAACATAAAAACGCAATTTTTTATAGACCTATTCTATTGTGTAAAAGTGAAAAAAACATAAAAAACTATATAAAATTTAGACCATTGCAATTGTAAAACCGACCCCCATAATAAAGTTATCACATCATATAACTGGCACGGCGAAACGTTGTAAAATTGCAGCCCAAAAAACACTGGTTGAACTCATTTTTCCCCCCATTTCATGTGCCCAATGCTAAAAAAAAAAACAAAAAACGATGGACAACCTGTGTGTCCAAAATGTCCCAATACATACCCCTAGATAAGATCCATGAGGGGTTTGAATCTAAAAATAGGGTGACTTTTCTGAAGGATATCAACCTGTTCCGCTACTTTGGGGGCTTTGCAAATGCGACATGCCTCACCAAAATCTGGCGTTCCATACGCCAACTAGCCGCTCCCACCGCCACCCTTGTAGAGCCTTCCATGCGCCCAAACAGCAGTTTACACCCACAAGTAGGGTATTGTGCTGAACTTGGAAAGAAATTGCTTAACAAAGTTTTGGGGTTCTTTTTCCAATTCCTTGTAAATATGAAACAGTTGTCAGCTAAAATTGCAGATTATTGGAAAAAATATTTTTTTCAATTTTCAAAGCCTAAAGGTAAAAAAAAATTTGGTGAATCACCTGAGGGGTCTATATACTCACAAAACACCTGTATATTACCTTAAAGGTGAATTTTTTCCCAATTTTGGGGCCCTTTTTGGGGGGTGTTTATTAAGTTTAAAGAAACCTTTGGGGGGGCCTCCTCATCCTTTGGAAATGGCGCCTAAAAAAAAATTTGCATTGAAATTAAACCCCCAAACCCCCCCCATAGATATGTTTAGGGGTTTCTAAAACGGGGTTTGTCCACTATCTCCCTTTGCCCCTTTGGGTTTCTTGCACTTGCCCCTTTTGTTAAATTTCTAAAGCCCATCCGGATACGCGGGGAATCGGTTTTGGTTTCCCCCGTTTTTGGGTAAAAGGGGGCTTTTCCGCAGATGATTGGTGAAAATTTTGAAGAACCCAGGGACACAACTTGCAGGGGTTTTTGCGGGCCTGGGGGGAAAAGGGCTCCCTTTCGGGATATT
Organism: Phyllomedusa bahiana; assembly: GCA_025379985.1. NCBI lineage: Eukaryota > Metazoa > Chordata > Amphibia > Anura > Hylidae > Phyllomedusa > Phyllomedusa bahiana. The sequence goes on along the minus strand of JAODAL010002127.1, from coordinate 94,647 downwards.
ACATTAACTTGGATAAAACAATGCCATGATACTTAAGGGCCCATAAAAAACCGACATGGACCCACATTTTACCCTTTTTAATTTTGGGGCTCGCCGGAAACCCCCTTTTTGGGAATATCAATATCGAGACCCCGGGCCGGGTTTTATAAAAAGGGACAAAAACACACCTAAATAGCCCTCGCGGGAAAAAAGGGCAAACACGAATGGGGGGAAATTTTCCCCTGTCCTATTTTGGGTGGGGGAAAACCCCTTGGGTCAAGCTGATAAAATTTCCCCAAAATTAATTTTCCCCCAACCATTCCCTTCCACTCTATTTAAAATTTAAGGATGAGATACCCCTAAATGCGCTTTTTCGTTGATTTATCTGGGGGGGGGAAAAAGGGGCCTGGGATTTTTCAAATAATTTTGCAGCACCCCAAGGATAAGGGGGGTAAAAAACTTCCAAACCCTTTCCAAAATTTTACTTGGTGGCCCTGATTCTTTATGGCAGCAGTTTTGGGCTGAAAAAAAAAAAATTTTCGGTAAAATACAGACACCAAGGGGGGGAGCAATCGTTTTTAGGAAAAGACTCCAAAGAAATTTTTGTCCCAATCTGCCCCTGAAACAGACCCCGAAAAATTTTAAGGCTAATCCACTTGATTTTCGACTGGCGGGGCGGGAAAGAAAATGAGGACGTTTTTTGGGGTTTACACCCCACCCTCAAAGTTTCGTACACAAAATAGGAAACCCGGGATTTCCAAAAGGGGAACTCCACCCGGGGATTTCCCTACAGGGGGGAGAAAAGGCGGAATCCAAGGGTTTAAGACCTATTAAACCAAAAAAACGCTTTGGATCTTAAAATTTGGGGAGCTAAGAACTTTTTTCCCCGGAGGCAGGGTCCCCCTTCCCATTTTTATGGTTGCTCGAAAGCACTTCAACATTGACTTCCACATTTAAACGCGGAAGAATGGGGACCCCCTTTTGACACGTAGGTCTTCCCTCAAAAGAATACTAAAAAAGGGGGTTTTTTAACTACCCACAAACTAAAAAGGGCTTTACTTTCCCCCAATTGGGACTTCCCCCCGATTAAACCCATGGCACTTGCGAAATGGGGGGGAGATGACCCAAGCCCCTGGAGGTTCACACATTAATCACACTTTGGGCCAATTCGAAAAATTCTTAGCCTAAAAGAAATTTTACGGGGAAAATTCCCCACCCGGTACCACGGGGCATAAAATTACACCAGTTAGGGGTTCCCCCGCAGGGGTTATTTTTTAAAAGCAACAAAAGTTTTCGTTTTGGGGCGTTCAAGAAGCTATTTTTTCCACTGCCTGTGGATTTTTCCCCGGGGTTGATCCAAAAAAATTTTTGGGCCCTTTTTGAGGACTTTTAAACAAAAAAAAAACTTTTGACAATGTCCCGAAAAAACCATCTCGGGGCCTTTTTTCGGCCATATAGACCCCCATTTTCCCCCATGTGAACCCGGGTGAAGGGGAAAATTTATTAGATATCCAGCAGCAGGTGTTAAAACCTTTCAAAACCCATGGATAAAAGAATCCGCCCCCCCCTTTTAAGGGGCTTGGAAAACTGCTTAAAATGAAAATGGACTGGGGGGAGGCCTCAAGTAGGAAGGAGACTCAGGCAAAAAGTTTTCCGGGTTTCTGGGGGATTTTTTTTTTAAATTTTTTTTTTTTTTTTCCCCTTCCACAAAAAACAGAACCCCTTCAAGAATTTTTTTAGTTTTAACCACTTTGGTTCCGGAACAAAAAAAAAATTTGGCATGCTCCGATCGGGGGACCCCGGGAGTTTTGGAAAAAGCCCAGAAAAAGGGAAATAGGGGCTACCCCCCTACAATATTTTTTTGACGATCAAAATGCTGGCTCGTGGAATGGGGAAAAACTTAGGGTGGGGAAAAAGGGGGTACCCAAAAGGAAATGGTTTATATTTCCAAAACAGAATTTGGGGGGGGTTAGCCCGGGAAAAATGGAGCACTTTTTGGGTAAAATGTCTTTTTTTTGTCAGGGGCCCCTCATGCGAAAACCCTTCGGGGTGCTCCCCGCACTTTTTTTTTTCCCTTTCAATACTAAGAGAAACCTAGTGCTAAAGTTTGACTAGATTTGGTAATTTGAGCGAAAAAGGCATGAAGATTTCTTACCCAATACACCTAATGGCACTTAAAACCCAAGTTTAACCTACTAAACAGGGCTGAACCCAAAAGGAAGGGTTTTTTTCTGACATGGACACAGGCCCGCAAAATAAGGGCCCTCAGAGGGGTTTTAATATGTTTTTTTTTTTCCCCCCTTGTTTTTTGCTTTTTTAATATAAATATTAAATTAAAATATTATATATAATAAATAATTTATATATTTTAAAAAAAAAAGGAAATGCAAGTATTCAGGATATTTTTTTAAAAATGTAAAAATTGAATCATTTTTTTAAAAATTTTACAAATGTACCTTACAACTGTGACTTTACTGTACTGTGTATTACTTAATAAAGACATTTAAAAAAAAAAAAAGAAAAAGAAAATTAGACCCCAGAGTCCAGTAGGTGCTCCTCCTATTCTGGGGCTTATGGTTGAGCCAAATAATGCCCTAGGGCCACATATGGGATATTTCTAATAACGGCAGACCTGGGGGAAATGATATCACATTGCATTTACCTAGTCACATTTACCGTATTCCAGTGAATAATGGATAAATATTGAAAACTGCAAAAATAGTGAAATTTCACCTCCACTTTGCTTTCATTTCTGTGAAATACCTAAAGGGTTATCAAACTTCCTAAACACTGTTGTAAATACTTTAAGGGGTCTAGTTTCTTAATTGAAGCAATCATTTATGGGGGTATCTAACATGCAGGTCCCTCAAAGTCATGTCAGAACTGGAATGGATCCAAAAAAAAATGTTTATTTAAAATTTTCTTTAAAATTTGTGAAATTACTAATACATTTATAATCCCTCTAATTTCATTAAAAAAAAAAAAAAAAAAAAAAAAAAGACATTTAAAAAATTATGCCAAACTATAGTGGACATATGGTAGATGCTAGTTATAAACTATTTTGTGGTGAATAATTAACTGTCTTGCACGCAGACAAGGGGAGGAGTGTGCATGCTTCAGTGTGTGTGCAGGGGAGGACTGTGGCAGTGTGTTTGCGGGGGATGGGTGTGCGTGCTTCAGTGTGTGTGCCAGGGCTGTTTTTGTGCGTGCGAGGGGTGTGTGTGTAAATCAGTGTGGGTGCGAGGGGTGTGTGTGTGTGTGTGTAAATCAGTGTGGGTGCGAGGGGTGTGTGTGTGTAAATCAGTGTGGGTGCGAGGGGTGTGTGTGTGTAAATCAGTGTGGGTGCGAGGGGTGTGTGTGTGTAAATCAGTGTGGGTGCGAGGAGTGTGTGTGTGTGTAATTCAGTTGGTGCGAGGGGGTGTGTGTGTAAATCAGGTGGTGCGAGGGTGTGTGTGTGAATTCAGTGTGGGTGCGGTGTGGTGATCAGTGTGGGTGCTAGATGTGTGTGCAATTCAGTGTGGGTGCAGGAGGTGTGTGTGTGTGTGTGTGTGTGTGTAATTCAGTGTGGGTGCGAGGTGTGTGTGTGTTTAGTGTGTGTGCGATGTGTGTGTGTGTAAGTGTGGGTGCGAGGAGTGTGTGTGTGTAATTCAGTGTGGGTGCGAGGAGTGTGTGTGTAATTCAGTGTGGGTGCGAGGAGTGTGTGTGTGTGTAATTCAGTGTGGGTGCGAGGAGTGTGTGTGTGTGTAATTCAGTGTGGGTGCGAGGAGTGTGTGTGTGTGTGTGTAATTCAGTGTGGGTGCGAGGAGTGTGTGTGTGTGTAATTCAGTGTGGGTGCGAGGAGTGTGTGTGTGTGTGTAATTCAGTGTGGGTGCGAGGAGTGTGTGTGTGTGTGTGTAATTCAGTGTGGGTGCGAGGAGTGTGTGTGTGTGTGTGTAATTCAGTGTGGGTGCGAGGAGTGTGTGTGTGTGTAATTCAGTGTGGGTGCGAGGAGTGTGTGTGTGTAATTCAGTGTGGGTGCGAGGAGTGTGTGTGTGTGTGTAATTCAGTGTGGGTGCGAGGAGTGTGTGTGTGTGTAATTCAGTGTGGGTGCGAGGAGTGTGTGTGTGTAATTCAGTGTGGGTGCGTGTGTGTGTGTAATTCAGTGTGGGTGCTAGGAGTGTGTGTGTAATTCAGTGTGGGTGCGAGGAGTGTGTGTGTGTGTGTGTGTATTTCAGTGTGGGTGCGAGGAGTGTGTGTGTGTGTGTAATTCAGTGTGGGTGCGAGGAGTGTGTGTGTGTGAGTATAACAGTGTGGGTGCGAGGAGTGTGTGTGTGTGTGTGAGTGTGTTCTGATTGTGTGTGTGTGTGTAATTCAGTGTGGTGCGAGAGTGTGTGTGTGTGGTGTGTAATTCAGTGTGGGTGCGAGGAGTGTGTGGTGTGTGTGAGTTGTAATCAGTGTGAGGTGCGAGGGGTGTGTGTGGGTAGTTCAGTGTGGGTGCGAGGGGGTGTGTGTGTGTGTATTATGTGGGTGCTAGGAGTGTTGTGTATTCAGTGTGGGTGCGAGGAGTGTGTGTGTGTGTGTAATTCAGTGTGTGTGCGAGGGAGTGGGTGTGTGTTTAATTCAGTGTGGGAGCTAGGAGTGTGTGTGTAATTCAGTGTGGGTGCGAGGAGTGTGTGTGTAATTCAGTGTGGGTGAGAGGAGTGTGTGAGTGTGTGTGTGTGTGTAATTCAGTGAGGGGGCGAGGAGTGTGTGTGTGTGTGTGAATTCAGTGTGGGTGCGAGGAGTGTGTGTGTGTGTGTGTGTAATTCAGTGTGGGTGCGTGGAGTGGTGGTTTGTGTGTGTGTGTAATTCAGTGTGGGTGCGAGGAGTGTGTGTGTGTGTGTAAATCAGTGTGGGTGCGAGAGTGGTGTGTGTGTGTGTATTTCAGTGTGGGTGCGAGAGGTGTGTGTGTGTAATCAGTGTGGTGCGAGGATGTTGAGTGTGTATTTCAGTGTGGGTGCGAGGAGTGTGTGTGTGTGTGTGTGTGTGTAATTCAGTGTGGGTGCGAGGGGTGTGTGTGTGTGTATTTCAGTGTGGGTGCGAGGGGTGTGTGTGTGTGTATTTCAGTGTGGGTGCGAGGGGTGTGTGTGTGTGTATTTCAGTGTGGGTGCGAGGGGTGTGTGTGTGTATTTCAGTGTGGGTGCGAGGGGTGTGTGTGTGTATTTCAGTGTGGGTGCGAGGGGTGTGTGTGTGTATTTCAGTGTGAGTGCGAGGGTTGTGTGTGTGTGTATTTCAGTGCGGGTGCAGGATGTGTGTGTGCGGGTGCAGGAGGTGTGTGTGTTATTCAGTGCGAGTGCAGGGTTGTGTTTGTGTGGTTATTTCAGTGAGAGCGAGGGTGTGTGTGTATATTTCAGTGTGAGTGCGAGGGGTGTGTGTGTGTATATTTCAGTGTGAGTGCGAGGGGTGTGTGTGTGTATATTTCAGTGTGAGTGCGAGGGGTGTGTGTGTGTATATTTCAGTGTGAGTGCGAGGGGTGTGTGTGTGTATTTCAGTGTGTATTCGTGTGAGGCGAGGGTGGTGTATGTGTGTATTTCAGTGTGGTGCGAGGGTGTGTGTGTATTCATGTGGTGCAGGGTGTGTGGATTTCATGTGGTGTGAGGGTGTGGTGTATTTCAGTGTGGTGAGTGTGTGTATTTCATTGTGGGTGCGAGGGGTGTGTGTGTATTTCCGTGTGGTGCGAGGGGTGTGTGTGTATTTCAGTGTGGGTGCGAGTGGTGTGTGTGTGTATTTCAGTGTGGGTGCGAAGGGTGTGTGTGTGTGTATTTCAGTGTGGGTGCGAGGGGTGTGTTTTCGTGCCGTGCACGCGGCCGCTGGGGGGCGGCTTTTCTCTGTGGTTAGCGGAGAAAAGCCCTCCCCTTTCACTGTTTTTCAGTGTGGGTGGCATGTGTGTATTTCAGTGTGAGTGCGAGGGGTGCATGTGTGTATTTCAGTGTGAGTGCGAGGGGTGCGTGTGTATTTCAGTGTGAGTGCATTTCCGTGTGAGTGCGAGGGGTGTGTTTTCGTGCCGTGCACGCGGCCGCTGGGGGGTGGCTTTTCTCTGTGGTTAGCGGAGAAAAGCCCTCCCCTTTCACATAGACATTTTATTTTCCGTCCGAAAACCGGTCGGAAGAATGAACATGTTCTATGTTTTTCGGACCGCTGGCGGTCTGAAAAACCGCCGGGCTGAAAATCTGTGCAGTGTGGACCGCTGCACGGATTTTCCATTAAGGTCCGTGTAAAAGTTTGTCAGACGGTTTTCAAAAGCGAAAATCGGCTGAAAAACAGTGCAGTGGGGACAAGCCCTTAGGAGGTGTATGAAAACTGTCTAGGTATAAGACTTACTTTGTTGCCCATAGCAACCAGAGCATCCCCCCCTTTCATTTCATATAGTGCTCTGAAAAAATGAAAGGTGAGTTCTGATCGTTTGCTATGGGCAACAAAGAAAGCCTTACACCTAGACAATTCTTACACCCTTAGTGTTTTCGGAACGCCGCTTTAATGGTCTTAAAAGTTGGGAAGACATCCAGAAGTGCAGAGGGGAAAATGATGAGAGACTCTTATAGTAACCTCACTGTTACTGGGCCATTTACCTGGACACGGTATGGCACTGTGTGGGTAAACTACAGCATTCTATAGCTATTATTTTAGACTAAATGCAAAATAATGGCTGCAAACAATTTGGTATTCTGTGGGTACTACACAGCACGATGTAGCTCCTGCATGAAATTTTGGTAAAGAAAGCTTGGGTTCATGGCGCATTTTTTAACACACATTTTCCACATCAAAGAATAAAAAAATAAAAAACCCATCTAAGGCCATGTTCACACAGCTTAAAAAGGGCCGTATTTCGGTCCGTAATTACGCGCCAAAGTGCGCAAATGACGGGCTGAAAACGGCCCATTCATTACGGTGATCCACAGTTCTCATAGAGAACTATGGATTACGTCTCCTCTCCCTGCTCGACGAATACGCCGAGGGGGGAGATAATTCACATGTCACTTTCTAGCGGCGTATACGCGCCGCTAGCAGTGATTGTCTATGGGCCGGCGAGGTGTCGGCCCCCCGCTCCCTCACCCGGCCACATGGCGTAACTGCGGGGCGTAATTACGCCCCGCAGTTAAGCCGTGTGAACATAGCCTTACATGTCCGATTGTTCTCTATGGATATTCACATCATTGGGTTGTGTTGTGCATTCTTATCACATGACGTTTAAAGCAATATGTAATGTGTAAACAGAAGGCAAATGCATTTCAATTCTTGACAGGAAAAGGTGTTTTACATACGTGATTTTACAGAGAATGAATGGGAAGTGTAAAAACTAAAAGCACCAATTACACGGGCATATTGTTGTTTGCTGTGCAACTGGTGTATTTTATTTCTGCCTCACGGTGCCAAAATACACAACAAACCCATCAAACAAAAACATGCTTAAAAAGGCAAGAAAGACATGTAAATTACTCACATTTTCCCTCTAACTAGTTCCTATTTACCCTCCTGTGTGACCAGGCACATTCTCGTTGTCTTTAGTACATGCAGGTTTGAATGCTGCAACACTTTTTTACACTCTTGCCTTTTTTTCTGTGATTAAATAGGCTTTTTAAGTCATTTTTGCATTACTTTTTTGTTTTTATAATACGAGGGAAAATAAAAAAAGTTTGTTTTCACATTTTTAATTAATGTATTTTCTTAACAGCAAAAGGGGCACTAAAACAAGTTGCACAATTCTGTCACTTTCTATAACCTATTTATAGGTGACTGACGGAAAAGTTTTAGGGTCATTGAGTTAAACTACGGGCTGTTATTTTTTTTAATAATATTTTATTTTGAGTGTGTGCGCGCGTTGTTTTTTTTGTAAACACATTTTTATTATTGATTTTTCACATTTTCATTTTACAGCAACAGATTTGAGAAATGTAGTAATGGATATTTTGTCTTACAAAGTATTAAGCAAACACAAGGTCATTTTCAACTAATTCCGAAAATCACAAGTCTCCAGCAGCATAATGTCCATTTAATCTTCTTATGCGCAAATTAAAATTAGAATCAGACGGTGGACATAGCCATTTTTACAGGATAGTGCCCTCCCCTGGTCCAACACCCCTGTCTCTGTAGCTAAACTGTCCCTGTAGTATTCACCTCAATATTGAAAGCTGGGGTATGAATCGATGCAAATCTAGGGCGAAGTTCCAGACCACCCACCCGCCCACCATTTTGAAGGCGCTGTGAGACTCTCGTGCTTGATATACAATTCTGCCCAAAACCTATAACCAATATACTGGCAAAACAAAGGAACAAACTATAATTCCGTGCAGAGAGGAGAGAGGGCTGGCTCCCCGATTAAGATGATTGAATGTTTCAGTTACTTAAGATGTGTCTACTATGGTGTTTAGTGTTGTCTGCGAAGGGGGGTATATTCTTGGGAGAACGGTCAGAGAAAACATAGCTGGGTCATCCCCGTCCCGGTCAGCAAGGGGAGCTAGTCGGCTGATCATGGGGAAGCTTAAAGGGGTTTTGCCACCATGTAATGTTGACGTGGGAACCTCCAACATGGGTATTTACTCACTTTTCTAAATATATGTGATTAAAAAAAGTGAAAACTCTGAGAGCTACAGCATTTCTCAATCCCCCTTAGTTACCTCAATGCTTTCCCTAGTCACGACCCAGGAGCTGACAGGCCGGGCTTGCGTGAAACACTTCTTATCTGATGACAGGCAAAATGAATGAGCTTTTAAGGCACCGGGTAGACAGTGCAGTTTGAGGCCGTCTTGAGAATCCACTCTTGTACTGTTTATTATTTCACTTAAGTTTTGAGACTCTCCCTCACTCGCCCCCACCCTCTCTCCCATGCAGCTTCATGACTCAGCGTGATTTGTATACATCCTGCTCTGGTGCTGACAGGAGCTAGGTAAGTGCCGTCTTGGCAAATCCCCTTTAAGCCTACCCAGAGTTCCCGACAATGCAGCCATCAAATGCCACTTGGAGTACCTGAAAGAGTATATGACCCGAGTTATTTCTGCGTCCAACATAAATCCCGTCATGAATTGCTGCCATTGTGCAAAGAATCTTTCAGACTGAGATTCCTTCATGTGTTCTGTTATTGCCATTTCTCCGTACATGTACTTCTTGACATGTTGAAGCACCATGTCCAGGGGAGCCATAGCGGCATCCAACCACTTCTCCAGAATACATCTCTTAGCTTCCAACAGGAGTACGTGTACAAAATGGGTAATGACTCCTAATGGAGGCAAATTGTGAAACAGCACCACCTCTGGCTGGAATTCCAGTTTGACATCCCCTCTTTTTCTAAGTAGTGCTAGCAATCGCCTCTAGAAAGTCTGAACAACTGCACAGTGCCACATCCCGTGAAGCAGATCGGTTTTCAGAACCGTGCACTTGGGGCAAGCTGTCTATAAGGAGTCCGCGGGTGTGGCGGAATATTAAAACCATATATTGCCTTGTGAATAAATCGAAACTGGGTTTCTTTCCACCTTTCACTGGATATCAGTTTGTTAATTGTGTTCCAGCCACCGAGCACCATGATGTTCATTTCTGGATTGCTGAACAACTCTCCCCAATATTTGAATATTGTGGTTGCTGCGCATTGGATTGCCGGTTCTCGTAGTACTTTATATAAAGAAGATAGTTTGTGCTTAGAGTCAGAGACAAAACTATCTAGTGTTGAATCATTCAGGATTCCGTGCAGGTGTAGTGCCCTGAAACGTAGAAAGCCTGTGACCTGTGGAGATTCCCGAGTTCTTGGAAAGTCAAAAGCCTCCCTGATTTTGTCTCGGGAGAGATGTGGAATCTCCAAGAGCCTTCTCCCTGTCAAATCATAAGCTGGCTGTTGGTCAGTCCCTGAGGAAATTCGGGGTGATCCTGCAAAGGCATATACTTACTTATTGACCATGGGACTTTCCAAATTTTCCTGATCAACTTCCAAGTTGCTATAGTATCTCTAAAGAGTAGATTTCCCCTGATCTGAGTCGGTATATGCATTAATTTGGTGTGAATTTGGTTTTGCGCTTGAGGTTGAAGTGACCAAGGTTTAGTGTTTGAACAGAACTCGGTCCCACGAATCCATTCCAAACAATGCCTCATTAGACAAGCTAAATTATACAAGCGTACATCTGGGAAATTTACCCCTCCCCCCTGGGATTTCGGAAGCATGAGTTTGTGTAGGGCGATTCTAGGTCGTTTAGAAGACCAAATAAGTTTTAGAAAGGCCGAGTTAAGTTTCTTCACGTCTTTATTTTTTAGTAAGAGTCGGATAGTTTGTAAAGGATACAATAGCTTTGGGAAACCTATCATTCTGACCAAGTGGCATCTTGCAAGAAGGGACAGTGGTGAGCCCACCCGAGATTTTTTATTTTTTCAAAGTAAAAGGTATTTTCTTACATTTTATCCAAAGGAATTTTTGCTTTTGGAAGTTTTCCTGGGCCCCCAGCCATGGCCCTCAACCCTAAACAAAAATTTTCCAACGAGCAAAGAAAGCAAATTGGGGCAGGCCCATATCTTTAAATTGCCAAACTGTAGAAAATTACAAAATCAAAAAAAAAAAAAAAAAAAAAACAAAGACCCAAAAAAAAATAAAACAAAAAAAAACCAAAAATGAACAAAAAAAAAAAAAAAAAAAAAAAACAAAACAAAAAAAAACAAAACAAAAAAAAAAAAAACAAAAACAAAAACAAAACAAAAAAAAAAAAAACAAAAACATCGGCAACAGGGAGATTTCCCCCCCCCAAATCCCCAAAAATGTGTCATTCAAGTCGTTTTTATGGACTTTTTAAAAATTTTTCCTCAGTTTTTTTGCAATTTAAGAAAACCCTGCCTTTTTTCTCTGCTTTGCAGTGGAACCGAGACCATCCTTCTGAGTCTTTTGTTATTTTTTGTATTTGAGTGGAAAATGTAAGTGGTAAATGGATTCTGGCGTGTGTCCTATTTTTATCCCTAGATATGTGATGTAGTCTTTGGCTATTGTTAAGATTTCCTTGGGTTGACCCCCACGCCATCGTTCCCGCCCTCCCTGCTTATATACAATAGTTCCGATTTTGATTAATTTATCTTAAAACCAGAGCACAATGACAAAGCACGAAGTTGGTGAAACAGGTTCCCCATATATCTTTCAGGGTTTGCCATGTAAAAGATGACATCATCGGCAAACATGGAGAGTTTCAGCTCCCGTCTGCCCACTAAGATGCCCTCAAAAATGGGATTGGAGAGCAAAAATTGGGCAAAAGGTTCTACCACCAGATTGAAGAGTAGCAGCGAAAGCGGGCACCCTTGTCTAGTTCCTCGTTGAAGGGTAAAACTTTGGGACAGGAAGCCTGGGATGCAGATTCTCGCCTGGGGCTTAGCATAAAGGGACGATAGAAAGGTTCTAAATGGGCCTTGTAATCTTATTTTATCTGAGACTTAACCACCCCCAGTCCATGGAGTCAAAGGCCTTCTCTGTATCTTTTTTTTTTTTTTTTTATATATATGTAAAATATAGTATTATAGCCCTCATGAGGTCAGAAAAAGACCTTTGGTGGGAATTTTTTACTCCCCCCCACCCCCCCCCCCCCCCCGATTTCCCTTGTAACTGGAGCTGATATATTAGCCCCGGTTTTTCAGGAAAAACAGGGGAGACAACCTCCTGTACTGACTAAAGAGCTGATAAGATCCAGCAGCATCTGTAACTAGCAAGTCCTGGAGGTCATGGAACGCGAAAAAGAAACTTCCTTTTTCTTATAATAAAATCTTTTAGTCTGATAACTGTCATCGAGAAGGCTGGGACATTAATAAACCATGCCTGCCTTCTTAATGGAGAGCCAGCTATCACTTACCGCTGACTCTCCACCTGCGCGGCTGTACAATGAGGGTAAGTTCACACGGCTTATTTTGGGGCACATTTCGCCACGTATTTGGAGTGTACTGCGCTCTAACACGAGTGAAATGCACCCCAATCATTACGGTAATCCCCAGCTCTCATAGAGAACTATGGATTACGCCTCCTCTCCCCGGGCATACAATATGATCGTATTGTACGCGCACGGAGAATATTAACATGTAATTTATTTAGTAATGCATGTCTATGGGGCCGGCGGGATGCCGGCCCCCCTACGTCACGGGGTACGTGTGAACATAGCCTTAGTGTGCAGCTGCTCTCTCTGCATGGATGTTCCAAAACACTGGTGCAAATATTTAAAGCCACCCCCTGGTTGTTTATTGTTAACGAGTGGTCGACAATAGGTTAAAAAGTGCATATTTGTCAGCAACCCTTTCACGCTGTGTTACCTCGATCTAGAATCCTCATCAAAGTAGTACGTACTAACATGGCAATCAATGGCACTTCTGAGCACTGTATGCCGTATAAGGTGTATCACACTGCGTGGCCCTCTCTGGACTGTAACTGTACTATATAACACCATTAATTATAGAAGTAAATGCACTTAAAGGGGTTTTGCCACAAAGAAAAATTGACGTGGGAAGCTTGAAAATTAAATAAACCTTTTCACCATTCATCATTATTAAAAATTCTGCACCGTTTTTTTTTTAAAGTGTCTCTTTAGTGATCCATTGTTTACAGCTCATCTCTAGGGAATACGACCAGGGCTGAGAGCTTCTCAGTCCTGGTCGCACATACTCAGACATCACCTCTTTTCTTAGGCAGCTACTGAGTGTGCAAACCCCCGAGTGCTGTCATTCTACTCTTGTTCTTTGGACTAGTTAGTAATAAGTCAAACAGTGCAAATAAAAAAATGAAACCTCAATGAGGTCTGTGCATTGATAAAGAGGAAAAAAAATCCTCAGATTAAGTTCCTGCAGGGATTTGAACCTAGGACTCTTGTGCTGTAAAGCAAAAATGTTACCTCTGAGCTACAGTGTAGCTACTTACAATTCTATACATAAACAGACCTTTCTTTCACTACAGAGAGGAAAGGCCTAGTAATGTCATCCTGCTGGGTCACATGACATGCAATTCAAACAAATCACACACGCCCCCTTCTGAGCACACAGAGCTGATGCAGGAGGAAATGAGATCGTGGCAAAACCCCTTTAATATTTAAAGGGAATCTGTACACTGAAAATGCACAGATCCACTGCTATCAGGTTATAGTGCAGAAAGCTGAGCAGACTGATATAATGCTGTGTGAAGAAAATGTAATTTAAAGGGATTTTCTCATTACAGGTTTTCATAGGCATCTTAAGCTTTCTCTGTTTCTTATAGCTTCAAATGCAGGGGTGGTTCTCTCCTTCCAGTAGGCGTGTCTCTCCTCACTGAAGAGCTGTGACATCATTCTGTGTGAGCAGTGGAATGGAGAGAATGTCACAGATCTGCAGACCTCCTCCAATGGTTTTCACGACTGCAGAGCCGTCACCTCCCTCACAGACTGCACAAGTTCCTTGTAACCAGAACACCTGCATTGCTGTAAACAGTTATACATACAGCCTGAACTGATGCAACAAATGTGAGAAATGCACTTTGATCTCCCTCTACCTCCTGATAACAGAGGGGAGAGCCGTGTGCATTTCTCACATTTGTATCATCATTTCATGCCATGTGTATAACTGTTTACACCATTGCATGTTTTCCAGTTACAAGGAGCTTGTGGAGGAAGGTGCAGCATGGGAGGCATGTGAACTGACCACTGCAGGAGGTCTGCAGAGCTGTGATATCCTATCTGTGTATAAGGCTGTGTTATATGAGTGGGGGAGGGGGGGAAGGAATCTAGCATCTAGAGACTCAGTAATTGCCCAGATCCTTCACATAGAGCTATCACTGGGAGAAGGGGTATAGAGGAGCAGCCACTATTACGCAGCTCAGGGTGCAGTGAAAGACAAGGAGAACACAGACAGCAGCCATTTTCACTTTACACAGCTCATAGAGAAGAGAGTGTGGGCAATCAATCACAGCACAGGGGATGTGGCCCGTCCAGGGGGCATGTCCCAACACGGCTGAATGAAATATCAGGCAGCCAATCACAGCTAAGGGGGCGTGGCCCTACCACTTGATGCAGAAATAGCCTGAGACACTCACAGATTAGCTCATATCTGCTATACTTAATGATCTAGGTAATACAAACCAATTGCAAGAGTGCTTATTTTTAACTGTCCCCATCATTACATATATGATCTTTGTAGCGAGAAAATCCCTTTAAATCCCTGCTTATTCTGAGTTAAGGAGTAGAGAAGGCAGGGTTATTAGTGATTGACAGAATTTCTTGTCTAAGTCTCACACACAAATACTCACAGGAACACCTACCAGACTCCTTAGCCCAGAATAAGCAGGTATTTAAATGAATTAAATACTAGTTCTGCTGAATTTTTCCCACAAAACGTTATATCAATCTGCTCTTCTTTTTCTGCTTTAACCTGCTACCAGCAGATCAGATGGCATGTTAATAGGAAAAGAAACACTGGGACCAGCGTGTAAAGAAGTGTCCATAGTGTACTATGCATGCCGCACACTGCTGCCCATCTTCCCTGAAACTATGAGGGTTTTGCCACTTGACAAAATCCCTTTCCGAGGCCAGCTCATAACCTGCTATGAGCCGGCCTCAGTGGATGGGAAGCCAGGCACGCTTTTGAAGGACTGACTCTATACTTTCCCCAGAGGAGGCACCAGTGGCACAAGGAGTGGGCACCATCTTGGATTCTTAGCTCTGGCATGCAGCGCTCTATTCAGCCTCTTACAGATGGTGGCACAGCTCTGCCAACCTTACTAAGAAGCCTGGCCACCCTGCAACAGCCATTTGGTGGCGCCCATAGTATTGATGTGGCCGTCAGTGAATAGAAGATTGCCTCCCCCTGCTTTACCTTTTGGTCGTTTAAGGAAAGGACCTGCAGTAAGAGGGAGGTCATTAGCCTTTGTCATAACGACCGGATAACATCTGCTAGTTTTCCAGAGCGTTATCACATTCAGTAATCATGAGGCATTTCTACCACCACACACGTTCCCCCAGCAGATAACCCGCTCCAGCATAATTACCAGACTGCACTACTGCTCGGGAACAAGGAACTGCAAGTTCTCACGGATTCAAAATCTGCATTGCATAGAGGAATGCCAGGAAGTTGTGCGGTCCAAGCCTCATTCTGAAGAGGCCCCGCCTACGACCACTCTGATTGGTGCGCTGCACAGGCCCAGCCGAGATGTGAAGACACGTGATGTGGTGGCGGCCAGGGCTCGCTTTACGGCGCTTACAGGTGCACACCCATCTCAGCCAGAAGCTGCGCGGTAATTGGCTGTAATGAAGTCCGGGTCTCCCCGGTTCCCCGCCCACCTGTGCTGCTATTGGTGGAGCGTGAACATTCCGGAAAGGAGCTTCGGGAGGTAGGAGAGGGCGTGGCGTCGGCGGAGGGGTGTGCGCTGCGTCACGGATTCACGCCCGCCCTCCGCTCCCGTGGGACCGGCTGGGAGAAGAGGATGCGGTTTCTAGCCCGGCCGTCCTAGCAGCGGTTCCGCCGGCGGTCTTCCCCGTTCTAGCTGTGTGTCCCGCTCTCTATGTCCGTGTTGTGAGAGCCGGTGACGGATAGGAGGAGGCCTCCGAGCAGAAGGAGGAGAGAGCGGCCGTCCCTCGCAGCCTGGGGAAGCCAGCATGGGCAATACGGTGACTTGCTGTGTGTCCCCGGACGCCAGCCCTAAGCCAGGCCGTGCCCGCAGAGTGGTAGAACGGCCGGACCCCTATCAGGTGGAAGTGGAGCTCCGGGAGGCTGAGCCCGGGCCTCACCTGCAGCACATCAGCGATCGGGAGTTGCCGGATGGTAAGAGCCGCCGTTCGGGAGGCTTCTGGCCCAGGGACGCTGTTCTGTGGAGCTGGTGCAGGGAGCGCGGTGCTAGCAGATGGCAGGTGTGGGGTGCACATTCCCATCCTGTTCAGGTGACAGTTGTGTGCGCCCCCCTCATCTCCTCCTGTGATGGCGGGCGCTCCCCTCGTCCTCCCCTGGGCAGCTGTTGGCCCCCCCCCCCCCCCCTATGCGTGAGGCAGGCAGGCGCCCCAGCTCGTCCCTTCCTGCGCGGGTGTCGGGCGCCCCGCTCGTCCCTACCTGCCCGGGTGTCGGGCGCCCAGCACGTCCCTTCCGCGCGGGGGTGTCGGGCGGGGCCCCGCTCGTCCCTTCCTGCGCGGGTGTCGGGCGCCCCGCTCGTCCCTTCCTGCGCGGTGTCGGGCGCCCCGCTCGTCCCTTCCTGCGCGGGTGTCGGGCGGGCGCCCAGCTCGTCCCTTCCTGCGCGGGTGTCGGGCGGGCGCCCAGCTCGTCCCTTCCTGCGCGGGTGTGGGGCGGGCGCCCAGCTCGTCCCTTCCTGCGCGGGTGGTCGGGCGGGCGCCCAGCTCGTCCGTTCCTGCGCGGGGGTGCGGGCGGGGCGCCCAGCTCGTCCCTTCCCGCGCGGGGGTCGGGGGGACGCCCAGCTCGTCCCTTCCTTCGCGGGGGTGGGGCGGGCGCCCAGCTCGTCCCTTCCTGCGCGGGTGTCGGGGGGCGGGCGCCAGTCGGTCCCTTCCTGGAGGGGGAGGTGTCGGGCGGGCGCCCAGCTCGTCCCTTCCTGCGCGGGTGTCGGGCGGGCGCCCAGCTCGTCCTTCCTGCGGGGGGTGGGCGGGCGCCAGGCTCGTCCCTTCCTGCGCGGGTGTCGGGCGGGCGCCCAGCTCGTCCCTTCCTGCGCGGGGGGCGGGCGGGCGCCCAGCTCGTCCTTCTGCGCGGGTGGTCGGGCGGGCGCCAGCTGTCTCCTGCCGGGGGTGTCGGGCGGGCGCCAGCCCGTCCCTTCCTGCGGGAGTGTGGGCGGGCCGCCAGCTCGTCCTTTGCGCGGGGGTCGGGCGGGCGCCCCAGCTGTCCCTTCCCCGCGCGGGTGCGGGCCCAGCTGTCCCTTCCTGCGCGGGGGTCGGGGCCCGCTCGTCCCTTCTCCCGGGGTGTGGGCGCCCAGCTGTCCTTCTGCGGGGTGTCGGGGGGCGCCCAGCTCGTCCCTTCCTGCGCGGGTGTCGGGGGGCGCCAGCTCGTCCTTCCCCTGCGCGGTGTCGGCGCGGGCGCCCAGCTCGTCCCTTCCGCGCGGGTGTGGGCGGGGGGCCCGGGCTCGTCCCTTCTGGGGGGTGTCGGGCGGGGTCCCCCAGTCGTCCCTTCCTGCGCGGGGTGTGGGGCCCCGGGGGGGGCGCCCAGCTCGTTCCCTTCCGCGCGGGGTCGGGGCGGGCGCCACAGCTCGTCCCCTTCCTGCGCGGGTGTCGGGCGGGCGCCCAGCTCGTCCCTTCCTGCGGGGTGTCGGGCGGGCGCCAGCTCGTCCTTCTGGGGGGTGTGGGCGTGCGCCCAGCTCGTCCCTTCCTGCGCGGGGTGTCGGGGGGGGCGCCCAGCTCGTCCCTTTCCCCTGCGCGGGGGGGCGGGCGGGCGCCCAGCTCGTCCTTCCCTGCGCGGGGGGGCGGAGGGCGGGCCCCCGGGCTCGTCCCTTCCCGGGCGGGCGGCCCAGCTCTCCCTTCCGCCGGGGGGCGAGGGGGCCCCAGCTCGTCCCTTCCCGGGGGGGGGGGCGGGCGCGCCCAGCTCGTCCCTTCCCGCACGGGGGGCGGGCGCCCAGCTCGTGCCATGGAAACTGCTTTGTCAGCACTGCTGGACTGTGGTTGGGTCGTGCTGGATACTCTGTAGGTGGTGGCTACAACAGTTGCACATGACTTGCCTCAGCCAATCATCGGCTGCAGAGGGCACATCCCCGTTCTGAGCAAGAAATATATAAAGAGAAGATTCCTTCTAGAGGGGTCTCCTGTTCAGGATCTTCATCCCTTGGTCAGAGCGGAGAGTAATTCCATTGAGGGTCTTCTCGCTCTGGAGGACTTGTCCAGAACGCTTAGTAAAGTGAATGGACACTAATGCTCAATGTCACCTGTGGTTCCGCTGCAGTGAAATGTAGCACTTGTGTGCCAGATTTCACCACAAATCAGTTGATTGCTGGGGGGATCATTCAAAGTGGAGCGCCCCTTTAATGATGAATGAACAATGTCATGGCCTCTCCTTCCTCCAGAGGTGCAAGGTCTGGTATCTGAATGACTCGTCACCTGCACAGTAGATGGCGAGAAGCTAGTTATTAGAAGGCTTGTTGTCACCCTAGTGCCCAGCAGTTGTAGTAATGCCATATCCCTGCTGCCACTACAGTAGTATCCGCAGCTGCTGCCGACCCGGGTGCCCAGCACAGTGCCATAGCCATTGGGCCTGTTCCTTGGCAGTGGGTGTAAGACATTTAAGGTACAGGGAGGGTCTCTGCAGTCTGCTCTGTACTGTAGGAGGCATCTCGATATCTGGCACTATGATTCTGATTACAGGAGACATTACGGCTTTGAAATACTAGTACAGAATATTGGAGGAATGTACCAATGCAGACATTATGTGGGGGTGACACAAGGATTGGAGCACTGTTCAGATCTATACAGATGACTACTGCGCTCTGTGTTTATTATCTCTAGTGATTCTATACAGTGGGGCCATTGCTGCACTTAAAATAGGTTTTGAATTTAGGCCAGAAGCTTGAAGAAACCTGTGAGGACCCTGATGACGATGGGGTGAAGCTGCTACATGGAGTCAGCTTCTGGAGTGAGGGTAGAGTACAAATGCCACAGAAAATGACGAGTCAGGAATCGGATTAGCCCTACTGCATGGGGTAGGTATCTCCAGAGGAGATACATGTTGTGCGACTATAAAGTTCAGATTTACTCACAGCATTATTAGTGCTTGGGCCTGCAAAAGATAGTGACTGAACTGCTTGAAGATGTAGGGAGACGCTCTGTAAGGGTATGTTCACATGGCGTATTGCAGTACGTTCAGGTACACGCCATGGTTCGCCTTCATTAGCGCTGGCCAGTGCACACTTTCAGTGCGAGGCAGCTCTCTGCCTTATATCCTGCCTATTTCTCAGCTGCTAAACACCTGAAAGTAGTGATGGGTTAGGAAATAGTCGTAGAATTACCATCATCTGAACACTGAGTTTATAAGTAATATTGGTTTTACAGTGTTTATGAGGTGTTTTTCACCGCAGTTAGCAAATACGCCCCACAAATTAGCAGTGTGGAGTGGACCTACCCTGACTGCTAGCGGTGGCAGGAACCTTGTACATCTGAGTAAAAGAAAGAGGAGAAACCCACTTACACAGTAGGGCCTCAGGATTGTAAAGCAGCATTGATTCCCTGTCACATGCCAGGAACCTGTAAAAATGGGAGTCATGCCGTTACTGTGGACTCGTGTATCATAACTGCCCTAGAGGTTGCGTCCTTGATGCCGATAATGGCTCAGATAATGTCTTTGTTGCAGATTAAATTTCTACCATCGGCCGTCAGTGCTGAAATGTTGCTAAGGGAAAGTCCAAGGCACTAATGATACATGATGTAGAATTGTTGTACATCATGTAGGAGATATTATTGGGCCCCATTTATCAAAACTGCCTAACAGTGAGGCTAGGTTCACACGGCTTAGTCACGTATGTTCACACTGCGTTTGTTAAATAAGTTTTAGGGTATGTTTTGCGTACCAAAAAATGGACCCCAAAACGTATTGAACAATGTTCAAGTGTGATTACATTGATTTCAATGTAAAATACGTATCGCCGTTCAGACAATACGTTTGTGCATTGTGTGAAACGGATGCGTTCAAAGAATTGGCGTCAATTCTTGATCCATTTTACACATTGAAAAGCCCATAGATACAACAGGAATTCGGTTTTGGGCCTGGTTCACACGGCATATTGGCGGCGTAATTGCGGGGACGGATTTTGCCCCGCAATTACGCCGGCGGCGGGGCGGGGGGCGGCAGCTCGCCGGCCCCATAGACACTCATTATTCATGGGGGTACACGCCCTAAATAATGTGCCTGTCACTTTCTCCCCCCGTGGGATCGCCCAGCGGGGAAAAAGGACGGATCCATAGTTCTCTATGAGAACTGTGGATTACCGTAGTTGCTGGGACGGATTGGAGCCGTACTGCAGCGCAAATACGGCGCGCAGTACGGCTCCAATCAGCGCCCAAATAAGCCGTGTGAACGAGGCCTTGCAGTCAAGAAAGTGTATCCTAAAACATACCACACTCTGGTACGTTTTTGGATGTGACGTAATGTATCCAAGGCGCCATCTATACAAACCCTAATTCTGGCTTTGTTCCCCATTGCAACCAATCAGAGCTCGGCTTTCTTCTTTCCAGAGTAGTATAAGAAATGAAAGCTGGCCTCTGGTTGCTATGGGCAACAAGGACAGTCTTACTGCTATAGTTTTGATAAATGAGGCCCTCTGTGTACTACAGTGTATGTGACTTTGGAATTCACTTTGGGGAACAAGTAAACGTATCCTATAAAACTTATTTTTTGTATGTGAAACAGAGTGTTTCCTTTTCTCTAATGATCAACCCTCTGACACCATCACCCTTCTTAAAAAATGGAGCAGGGTGTGATGACTTTGTGCACTATTGTGTGATGTACACGGGACATGACAATCCTTTTCTGTCATCTCTCCCGACGTGTCCTTTTTACTAATACTAATGGTTTGCATTCACACACAGCCTTCTTGACCACACTCCACCTGATAATCAGCCATAACGGGTCTTAAATGTTGATCCATGTAGCCCACGAGACCTCTGAAGGAGTCAGGTTGTATCTGGTACTAGAACCTTAGTAGCAGTTCCTTTATGGTCCTGTAATGTGTGAGGTGGGATCACTTTAAATGTGGTTTTCTGGTCCTCTCCTTAGGTGCTCAATCAGCCTGAGAACTGGGGCCAAGTTGGCACTTTGAATTCTTTGGAAGAACTGGTCAGGAATGATGCCAGGATATGTCTGAGTGTCGGGGCACATTATCTTGCTAACCCTCGGGAGTCCTGTTGCAATGAAGGGGGGCGTTTGGTCTGGAGCGATGAATAGGTTGCTGGTACATGGCAGAATAACATAAATGCCTGGACCTGCTCCCAGCAGAACATTGCCCTGAGGATCACAAGCCTCTACCAGCTTGTTTTCCTCTCATAGTGCATTCTGGTGCCATCTCTCATCATCCACATAATATGTAAGAAGACTTGACTTTCCAGGCCAGCTCTTCCATCTTTCCATGCTTGGTTGTGATCTTGATGTGCTCGTTGCCGGAGCTTTTGGCAGTGGGTTGAGATCAGCATGTGACCAGTCTGTGGCTACACCGCAAGCTGTAATGCACTGTGTGTTTAACCCTTTTCTCTCATAACTGGCATCAACTTTTACATCCATTTGTGCAGTAGTAGCCCTCGAGTGGAATTGGACATGGTGGACTAGTCGTCATTTCCTTCACAAGTCAATGGCCTCGAGTGCCTATAATCCTGTTGGCAATTCTCCCTTGCACAACTGTTGATAGGTAGGAACCACAGCATTCCAATAAGAATCGACACCTGCCGTTTTTAAGATTCTCTGACCCAGCGATCTCGCTATCAGAATCTGGTGCTTGCCAAAGTCACTCAGATCCTTATACTTGCCTATTTCTCTATACCAATGGCTGGGTTAACAGGTACCAATCACATTGCAGCAATCAGTGACTTACTTCACCTGTCATTTAAAGTGGATCTGTATCTCTTGACTAACAAATATGGCTGCATTGCACTGTACCCCATCTGTCAAGCCAAATACCCCTCTAAAAGTACTTATACGCTACCTGGTAAAGAACATACTGACCAGTTTTTTGGCTTGAAATTCATCATAGTGTGGTGTGGACAAGGCACTTCTTTGAGGGCACTTTTGAGTCTTCGAATGAGGTGACAGAAACCTGGCAAAGAAAATACTGGACTCTTAGGCCTCGTTCACACGGCTTATTTTGCCGCTGATTGGCGCCGTACTGCGCGCCGGATTTGCGCTGCAGTACGGCGCCAATCCGTCGGCGTAATTACGGTAATCCACTGCTCTCATAGAGAACAGTGGATTCCGTCGCTCCTCCCCGCTCGGCGAATCCGCCGCGGGGGGAGAAAGTGACATGCACATTATTTACGCCGCGGACGCCATACAAAGCATTGTCTATGGGGCCGGTGAGCGGCGCCCCCGCCACGCTCCGGCCCCGCCCCTTATTCACGGCGGATTTGCGAGCGCAATCCGGCTCACAAATCCGTCGGGAATAAGCCGTGTAAACACGGCCTTAGGGCGTGTCCCCCCGGCAGAGGACCAATACTGGTTGGTTTACCCAACAGGTATTTGTCCTGTTTTTATGCTGTGCACACGGCGTTGGGAGGACGGCTTTTTAGCCTTCGCATTCACTTGTTCATATACATTGAATGTTTTTCGGGCTGCCGGAGGTCTGAAAAACCACCAGGTAGAAACCCGTGCAGTGGGGACTGCTGCACAGGTTTTCCATAGAGGCCCATGTAAAAGTTTGCGGCCGGTTTTTCAGACGGTTTTCAAAACCGCAAACCGTCTAAAAAACCGCCCGCAATCCGGTGCCGTGGGGACAAGGCCTTACGGGCAGAGTGTCTCATGTTGGCACAGGGTAGAGAAATAGGGCTTAATTGGCTTGTTGTCTTTCGTGTCCTGGCATTTTTGGGTGTTTTTTTTTTTTTTTTGTGAGCGATTGTAGAGGACCATGGAATAAGGATCAGTCTGCATACGGTGTGTATAAGGCTATGTCTACACTGCAGCAGAGAAAAAACGGCCCCAACAGCGGCCGTTCTCTCTCTGATGCAGGACCGCGGCTTTTGTCACGCTTTGTGCAAAAGCCGCGGCCGCTTCTCGTCTTCTTGACGTCTTCCCATACAATGCTATTGTATGGGGGGCGTCGGGAAAACGAGAAGCACCGGCGTATTATACAACATGTTGTATAATACGCCGCTGCCGAAAGACGGGCAGAGAAAAGACGAGCTGTGTAGACAGCAACTCGTCTTTTCTCTGCCATCTATGGCACCACAATGACGATCGTATCTCCGGCGCTTTTAAAAACGGAAAGTGCCGGAGATACGATCGTAATCATGTACAGTGTGGACATAGCCTAATACAACACGAAAACAGGGAGTATTCACGAGCCAGGCAGCGTTCCAGTGAAAGGTCACACTATGCTATATTATGCATAGATTTATTTTCAAATGCATAAAATATAGTATAAAATAAAATCCTATGTGTTTCGTGCACCTCCTCAGGGATATATAACATATAGGATGACGGATCTCACCCCCGCCTATATAAAGCAACATACAGACTGCATACTGTGTAACTTTATGTATTTGTTAGACGCTTTTACAATAGAGCAAAGCTTCTTAAATAAAATGGAAGTGTTTCCAAGGTAGACCTATTTTATGATATGAGGAAATGAGATTGTACGCTGTAATTGTTGGGCACATGGGTTACCGTCACATACTGATGCCCTAGGTAGGTGTTCTGGCTTTGGGGAAGTAACACATCTCCCAGCTGAATGGCTTCCAGTCTCCACTGTTGTCTTGGACGCCTCTAGAGAACTCTGCACACTTTTCCAAGTCTGAGGACTTTGCCATGTTTGTATTTTCTTATCTGTATAGTACACGTTATATCTGTAAATACTTTGTCATTTCATATAGAACTGGTTCCAAAATTCTCTTTCAAGTCCTCTGGGTATTTTTACACCTTGATGACCAGACCTCATTTGATATATTTATTTATTGATACAGATTATGCATTTTGCTTTTTAACACCTTATGGGCAATATTTATTCGTGATGGTTTTTTATTTTGACACTTGACCATGTAAGAACCGCAGTGAGTAGAGCAGGTGTTTTGTAGACTTAGCTGGTGCAGTGACAACATGGTCAAGCATAATGTACTTTGTAGGCGAGACTGGGAATGATGTGTCGGCATCACATTCAGACTCATTAGAGGACAAGATTATAATAGAGGTAATCTGATCAGACTCTTGTGACTTGTGTTGCCCTGTGCTCTGCTGAATTATCAATTGCCGCATTCATTTGTCCTTCAAGGCAGCAGTTCAGTGCAGAAAGTGGAGCTGTGTAGTGCTGCAGTATTTCTAAACTTTTGGCCGTCCTAGATGTCCAGGCACACACCCTTTGTTACGTTTTCCCAGGAACAGTGTTAACAGGAAGGTAGCCCTGAGCATGAAGTATGTGCTACTTCCCTGCTATTCATTTTCTGAGACAGCTGCAGGGTGAGGTCCACAGACCTTTGGTTCACCATCAATAATCTAGTTTATAGCTGAACTTGATGGCTTGTCGTATCTTCACTTATTCTAGCCAGTAGGCACAGCAGGTACCACATTGATTAGGGTTTTTTTTTTATATGGACCTGTACAACATATTAAGGGCAAGTTAAAATAAGATAGAAATGCTGTGAATTTTTTTCTGCAGATTTGTGAAAATACTCTCTATAGTGCAGGGAATGACCTGCAATGAGAGCGTTTATATCTCAACGTGTCAATTTCTGTGGTGGAAAGAGCATGGATTTTTTGCAGATGTTCCAAATGGACTTCAGTGCAGAGGTAAAAATCCAAAATTTTGCCCAGCTTAAAACCATTGGATAATTATTTTTTCGAATCTGCACAAAAATTGCATAATTCGCTGGAATTTTGGTTTTGCAAATATTCTTGCAGATGGTGTGCTGCAGACATTTCCACAACAAATCCAAAGAATATGAACTTTTCCTAAGAGTGCCTTAACCTACTAAGAGGAGGTGTTTGATTTGGCAGTGTGTGGCTCATGTGGGGATTGTGCAATTAATTTGTAATTAAAGTCACATGGTACCGGAGAGACTACGTTAAGATGGTTTACTAGTCAGACTACTGGCCGATTGCTTTTACATACTGATGTGCATTTCTTCCAGCTTAATATTATTTAGCATACCTAAAGGTTTAGGATTGCATGTCTAACCATCTAATGTAGTTGTATGCGAATGGGTACGTAGAGCACTATAAGCCACAATTAGTCAAGCTGTACCGATTTTTAAAACGTTTGCAGTTCTCTTAAAAGGGTGTTCCCACCTAATGCATTGAAAGAATATCAGTAGAATCCAGCGCTTATGTCGATCGGCCCTCCAAAACTCCCAATTCAGAATGAAGAAATGGTAATGCTTGCACAGTCAATCTCCATTAATTTCAGTGATGGATCTCCCATTGAAATGAAGGAAGAGTAACTGTGCAAGTGCAACCTGTTCTCCATTTTTAACTGGGATTTCCGAAGCCTCTTAAAGGGAACCTGTCACATAGGTTATGCCCCCCCTTGCTGAGGGCAGAACAAGCTAGTGACAGACCTGCTGTTTCCAGCGCTGTGTCCCTTATTCTGTAAGATGCAACAGTTTTAGAGTTTTCAGCCAGAAAAGAGTCATGAAAAGTCAGTTTAATTCATGCTTCGCCCATCTGAGGCTAGCTCCGCCCACCTCACAACTGATTAACCTATTACTTTGAATAGGTAGAAACATGTGAATAACTGCAAGGTGGGCGGGGCTAGCTTTTGGTGGGCGGGGTCAACACCTGCTCATGAATAAACTGGACTCTTTTCTGGCTGAAAACTGTCAGATTTGAGCATTGAATGCTCTGAAACTGGTGCATCTTATAGAATAAGTGACACCGCGCTGGAAACAGCAGGTCTATCACTAGCTTGTGCTGTTTTCAGCAAGGGGGGTATAATCTATGTGACAGGTTTTCTTTAAGATAGTTGCTGATCCCACCTCTTGGACCTACACCTATGAGAAATGTATGCCACATCCTATCCGTATACCATAAAAGTATGAGGTGGGAACATTCCTTTAAGACTCCGGTTGCATTCATGTCATGTTTTGGGGCTACGTCTCCAGTGTCTGTCAGGAAACCAAAGATATTCCAATGGCTGTGACTGCAGAATAGAAAAAAAAAAATGAGCAGGGCTGTGGACTTTGGTGTAGAGTAGAGGTTCCCAACCCTAGTCCTCAAGGCACACCAACAGGTCAGGTTTTCTGGCTTTCCTTAGCATTGCACAGGTGAAGTCATTATTGTCAGTGCATTCTGCACAGGTGAAGTCATTATTGTCAGTGCATTCTGCACAGGTGATATCATTATTGTCAGTGCATTCTGTGGGAGATCCTGAAAACATGACCTGTTGGTGGGTCTTGAGGACTGGAGTTGGGGAACACTGGTGTTGAGGGACTGCAGTATGTTCTGACATAGACTAACAGTGTTCTGCCTGGGTTTCCATATTCTGCTCAATATTTACTGCTCCTGTTTTCTAAAATTCTACTAACTCTTACTGCAGTTTAACTGAAAAAGGTAGGAAACTTGATATTTTCAATTGTATGTGATATATTGAGTGGCAAGTTAAAAGGGTTTTCTTACCATGCAGTTTCACAGAGTCTCAGACAGCTTCAGATTCACTCTTCCTGGTAAGGCTGTGGGTGGTTTTATAGCAGTGATTGGCATATTAGCTCTGCTATTCCTCACTGATCCTGTGATATGGAAATGACTGCAAAAGATGTAAAATCTGTAGTACACAAGACCTCAGAGCTCTAAGGAGTGAAAACATGTCCTCATCTAAAACAGAGCTCCCAGATACTACACACAGCAGGGAGTGACCTCACCAGGGAAGGGACAGCAGCTTCCAGTTAATCAGAAAAGAGAGAGGAGAGAGAGATGATCGGTAACCAAGAGGAACTTGTGTGCACCCAGACGAGAGAAAATCTCTCATCGCCTCAACAAAGCAAAAAGAAAAGCGATGTATTTGATAAGTCTTCATTTACCTTTCGCTAATCATGTGTATCTTTTGTTTGTATGATCAGTGTATGATTGTATGTTTGACCATCCAAAACATTAATGTTGTTGTGTACCTCCCCTTTTTAAAGGGCTTTTGCCACAATTTAATGTTGACGTGGGATCCTCCAAAATGGGTATTTAATCACTTTTCTAAATATATGTGATTACAAAAATTGCAGTATGAGAGAGCTACAGGCTGCCTTACCTGCCCTTAGTTACTTAAAAGTTTCTATTAGATACGACCTGACAAGAGCTGCTGGCCGGCTTGCTCAGAAAACACTTCTTATCTGATGAAAGGGAGCTGAAGAAGCTTTCAAGGCACTGGGTAGAAATATGTTCTCTTTTGTATAGAGAATCCACTAGTTGTAGTGTGATTATCTAAGTAGATCCCTGCTTTATCTGATGACAGAGAACATGAAGAAGCTTTCAAGCTGCTGTGGAGAAAAGGTGTTGTCTTTTGTATACAGAATCCACTAGTTGTAGTTTGATTATTTGAGTGAACATTTCACACGATCCCTTATGAAGGCTCTGTGCTCAGGCTGTGTGTCTCACTCTCTCAGCTCAGCATGGCTTGTTTAGAATTGCTTCTTAGCAGATAAGGCACTTGCTGGCAAAACCCCTTTAAGTTGGAGTATGGTGCTGAGCCTGTAAGATGCTTCTGCCGAGTCTTTGGTTGTCTTCCAGCTCCTGACGTCTAACACTGTGTGCACTGCAGCCTATGATAGGTTTCAGCAATCATGTGACACTTGCCTGATGTCACCATTCAGAAGTGAGGCTATCAGTATCTGTCCACAAAGCAGTGCACTATGTCCCACTTGTGTATTGAACAGCATTAGGGCCTCTAAACAGCTAGTGGACCTTAACCTCTTCACGCATTTGTTAAAGTAAAAAAAAAAATATTAAAAGTTCAAATCGCCCCCCTTTTGCCATTTTACAAAAGGAAAAAATGAAAATGTTACATATAAATGCTATTGCTGCGTTTGTAAAATTCCAATCGATTAAAATCTAACATCATTTATCCTGTATGCTGAACACCATAGAGGGAAAAAAATTCCAAACGTCAAAATCTTGGGGGTTTTTTGGGGGTCATTTCATGTCCCAAAGAAATTAGAATAAACTGATCAAAAAGTTGCATATATTCTGAAATGGTACCAGCAAAAAGTGCACTTCATCCCACAAAAAATGAGCCCTCACTCTGGTCCACTAAAAAAAGGAAAAAGGTACTGGCATTTCAGCAAAAATGTAAAAAAAAGTTTGGTTTGTTTCTTTTTGAGTACAGAAACTTAATGAAACTTCTAAAATTTAGTATCACCATAATCGTATTGACCTGCAAAATACAGATAACGCATCACTTATACCGAAGAGTAGACTCCATAAAAACGTTACCCCCGCAAGAAGTGCGCAATTGCGTTGTTCCACACCACATGGCACCATTATAAAGAATATCTTATCCTGCAAAAAACAAGCCGGCACATGGTTATGTAAATGGAAAATAGTTATGGCTCTTGGAAGGCAGGGAGGGAAAAAACTGAAAACCAAAAATGGCAGAGGAGTTCAACATAAGAGTGAGTGTAGCAGCCGACTGCAGGCAAGACCTTCATGCCATCCACATCAGTAACGGTCACCACGTCTGTCAGAATGCGGCTCGGCAGGGATCTGTGTTGAGTGGATACAATGATATCAGCACTGGCAGCGCGGTTGCTCCTCTGCAGGCATCCAGGGTATGGCTTGTTGTGTGGCCTGCAGATTGAAGTGCATTCAGGGGTGTGTTCAGCATCTATAGCAAGTTGTTGCATGGTGTTGACATTTTCTATAAGGGCTGCTCTAAACAGAAATGTATTTCTTGTTCACAAATTACCTTGTGTAGAGCTTGGCACATGTGCCAGGTCCTGTAGCCTCTGGTAATCCATTTCTATGAAGAGTAGCCTGTATGGCAACTGGTACATGTGGTCTGCTGATCTCCAATGTAAAGTAGTAGACACTTAGAGCCACATGTATGAAAACTGTCGAGGTCTAAGACCGACTTTGTTGCACATAGCAACCAATCAGAGCACCCCTTTCATTTCATATAGTGCTCTGAAAGGGGAGCTGTGATTGGTTGCTGTGAAATATTTAAACCGAGACAGTTTTCATACATGCTGCACAAACTCAATGGCATCCAGTACATTGCTCAGAGAAGGGGGCCCACGGATCTAGACACATCTGTAGTGTTTCCTTGAAAAGCCTTCACGTGCATCCGATTTGCTGCAGCAAAGTCCACAGTTGCAAGTCCTCACCAAATGATGCTGGTTTGCTGCTGTCGAACACCTTAAAAAAAAAAAAAATCAAACTATATACAGACAGTCCCCGACTTAAACCGTTTCGACTTACATCTGTCCCCTAGTTACAAACGGAGACTTATGGGGCATGATGGCACTTGTAGTTCCATGTTCCACAGCAGATAGCAGCTGTAGAATGACAAGTTCCAGCATGCCACAGCAGCACATGAGGTGAAAATGAAGTGAAATCTTCTTAACAAGGGCACAGACAGCAAAAGAAATGTAAAAGCCTTCCCTGCACTATCCAAAACTAAAAAAAAAAAAAAAAAAAACTTTTATGCTGGAGTTACATTTAATAAATATACATGTTCCGACTTACATACAAATGCAACTTAAGAACAAACCTGCAAACCTGTAACTCGGGGACTGCCTGTACTCACCTTTCCAATCTTCTGCATAAAGGCCTCCAGTAATGTGTTGTTATAGAGACTGGTGGGGCCCCAGGTAAGCTTCAGCCCAAGCTTAGGAAAATATGTGCATCTGTGGATCAACCAATAATTTGTCATGATCCCATCCATTTGCTGGTACTGTAACAAAGAGCAGGTTTTACAGCTGCGAGTTCCAATGGAAAATCCACAGCAATTCCACCACGTGTGAACACGCCTTTATTCTTTCTGCAGTTTATTTTATACTAGTAAATACAAGTTTACCTTAAATGGACCCATTCAAATTCTAACTGGTCTCCTGGATCCTGCCACATAAAAAGATACGGCTCTCGAATGCGGGGGTGCCCTGCACAGAGTGAGCTCTGCTCATCAGCCCACTTCAGACTGACATTGTGACATACGTGTTGTTCACATGCTCAGAAGGGGTTGCAGAGGCGACCAAACAAGGAATTTTGGATGATTATCTGGATAAAACGCATGTAATTTGTTGGGTTGCTTATGGTAATTGTATTGGTGGTTGCTAATACAAATATCTGCTTATGTAAATGTCCGGAGTCTAGATGTTTTGTTATAAGGGGATCAGCTCCATGTGAACGTTTGTTTCGAATGTACTTTGAAGAGTTCGGAAGTCATTCCTCAAGAGGTTTTCAAAGGCTGGAATCTTCAGGATTTCCTATTCTTTGTATTGAAAGCAAATGCTAGCTGCCCTGCGCTAAGTCCATCCTGCTGTCACCAGCACTGGAAAGGCTGAGACTTCATAGGTTTAATTCATATCCTACAAGTGACATTGAAGGGAAATGGTATGTACACTATATGCACGTGCTCGCTATCTATAGCTCTGTTCCGAATAGACACGACATCGAATGTTGTATCCAGCTTCTTAACGATTTACTTATCACAATTCCAAATTCCATGGTGAGGGAACCTATATGAATGAAATCACATGACCAAGTCCAGAAGTCCCAGAAAACACTAGTGACCAATTATTCACCAAACACGAAGGAATTTCTGGTCTTTTATTAAGATAAGCTAACCACAAGGCTATCGGCAATAGAGGATTGCAGGGCTGGGCTTGGGTTAATTGGTACCTGTTACGCTGCCCACTCCATGAAGCGCCAAAATATTTTAAATTGTACAAAGAATGTTTGATGCCAGAATAGCACTGGCGATCGGCAAACTGGGCAATGTGGCTGCATTTGTGCTGCTGCCTTAATTATAGATTTGGGCACAAAATGTAGCCTCATTGGTGCAAGAATTATGGCTACTGGTATCTGTTCAGTGGTGATAGATGATGGAGCATGTATGACCACACAGGTCCCTCATAGGCCCTCTATAAGAATATGTGTGATATGCCTGGGGTTACTGTAAGAACACAGATCCTACTATGAGTACTAGTCCAAAAGCTGACTCAGGAAATGATAAAGGCAAAATCATTGTATGAGTGTACCTCCATGTATTCTGGGCCGGTGGAAAGAATGATGCCTTAATCTAGTAACATTTTACTTGCCCTAACTGACCTGCTGTACTATGTTGGGGGGAGGAGGATGGGGACTCCTATCCCTCAGCTTCTACTAAATGATTGGGATCAGCTGATTCCTTTCCAGTCATCTGGTATCTGTCCAAACACTTCTTAGGCCTCGGTTCTCCCGCTTATTGTTTTGTGACATGGAGATTTAGACCGGAGGATAAAATCCGTTCGGGCATCTTAATATACCAGAAATAATCACATGCTTATTTTCTTATTGATTTCAATAGAAATACGGCGCGTCGTTCACACGACGCAAAACTCCGTTCCGGATTGCCGCCGCGGATTGACGACGGCAATCCGGACGGAAAAACAATTGACATGTCAATTCTTTCCGGACGGATTCACCACCTACAATGATTGTAGATGGTGAATCCGTCGGGAAATCAGTTACAAATACGTGCCACACTTAGTGGCACTTATGTGCAACTGATTTTCAACTGATTTCAGAACGTATTTACATCGGAAATCCGGTGTAAATACGTTCTGAAATAAGCCGTGTGAACGAGGCCTTATACATGACGGTTTCTCCTCCTTTGCATTGTTTTGGTGACTCTATTTTAGCAGAGAATCTTTAGTACCAAGGATTTGTGTTATTACAGCGCCATGGATCCTGATGCATCTGAGGACATTCTTCATATACCCAGGAAAAAACATGTTTTATTTTTTATTTTTTTTTATTTATGCCTTTTTGCCTTTGATTTTTAGCACAGAAACAGAAAAAAATTGTTATTGGAGTCCACACGGTCCATTATTTCTTCTTTGGGTAGATACATGTCAGCTGTATCCCAGGCAGATTTAATTAGTTTCATGGGAGTTTGTTGCAAGCATCTTCTACTCTAAGTAAAATGATATTTTATTGACATTGCTTTTAATTTCACCTCCCAGCGACTTGTTCCTGTGTTGCGTTTCCCTTCTGAACCCTGTGTAATCGCTTATCATGTAATGTTATCCTTTTCTTCTCTTTCCTCCAAGATAAAGAAATTACAGGGGTTGTCTCACTATACTGATTCATCTGACCTCAGTCCTGTTTTCTTGGTTTCATTTTGAATTCAGGGCGTGTTTACTGGCTTCTGCTAGGCTGCAGTAGAAGCCAGGTCTGTAGCTAACACATTGCAACTATCAGTGTGAGACAAACAGGTACTTATCCTAGGGGAGTACAAAATCGAAACAGGTCTGTAGCTATAGCGACCTGAGGAGCTGATGCAGTCCATACAAGAGGGGATATCTAGGAATAGGTAGGACACTGTTAATGGACACATATTGCAAAGTGACTTTTTTTTGCGAGATCTTTAACATAAAAAGCAGCAATCCTTGTAGTGAGACAACCCCTTTAAGTTCTTTCATTCTTACCTGAGAGGTTTTGTGCTTGAGACCTTTCATCACTTTCTTATGCCGTCTTTAGATCCATTCTGTTTTGTCTGTGCCATCTTGTGGGTGAGGTCTCCAGAACCAAACAATGTAAGCAGCAGTAAAGTCAAAGCCTTCTAACTAGTGGCTACTTGGCCTGATTGTGGACCGGTGCTCTTTTTATGCTGATGACATTGCTTAAGAGTTGAGAATCTTGAGACTGGGTTCACATGTATTGGTTGCATCGCGGTGCGGCTGTGAAAGACTGCGTGCACATTGGCCTGCAAGTTGCTACTTTCTTAAAGGTTTTTTTTCACCTCCTCATTTCAGGCAGTACAGAGGCTCTGGCCCTGTGTGCAACGACAATAGTGGCGTGTTCATCAGCAATATGGCGGCGTCATCGCGCACCTGCAGCTTGCGTGCTCGTTCCCGAATCTGTGACTTCTTCTCACCAGTGGGAGTGAGTGGAGCGCTCAGTTATACAGTAGATGGTGCACTACTACTATAGGAGAAAGAACATCATGGCGCATGCGCCACCATGCATGCGCCCGTGATTCCGACCAGGGCAGGGACAAACATAACGATGCAGCGCAGGCAACCAATGCCGCTAAAGAGACGGGAACCTGACCGTTGCAGAATTTACACTATAGAGGCAGAAGGTAGGCAATTTCTGCTAAACCATAGCATTTGGATAATATAATCCTATTATAAAGGTGATTATATTTACTGTCCCCATATTTTAAAGTATAATCTCTGTAGTAAGGAAACCCCTTTTAATACTGAAATTAGCCTTCTAACAATCTGCTTGTTAATGGCTGTGGTTTATCTGCATTAGGAGAAAGTTGGGTGGATACTGAACTGGATAAAGGGGTATATCCATCTTGGGTATGTCTGGCACATCCACATCTCAGGGGGAGGCAGCTACAACCAGCCAAATGCAGCATTAGTTGTACATGTTTTGCAGGGTGGGCTGCCATTTTTGTTTGCATTAACGAGTACACGTGGGCTTTTGAAAAATTTGTACTGAGAATATTTTTGGGAAATGGAAGTGCCAAAAAAATAAATAGGGAGAAGTTATAGAAAATATAAAATTTTAAAATGAATTGAATTTGGTATTGCTGAAATTAAACTGACCTGCAGGGTAAAGTAAACCTCATGTATATTATGCGGTGAGCTCCATAAAGGACTAAACCTGAAAACATTGCAGCAACTACATTTTTTTTCTTCTCAACATAGAATTCTACAGCTTGTCCAAAATGAAAGAAGTCCATTTAATAAAACGCTGTCATTGTCCAAAACCCTCTCATTAGGAGCGGTGCTGCACTGCATTTATTTCTGGAATTTTTACAGACATTGCAGAATCCCCCCAAACATCTCCACCCTCTTCCAAAACTTTACTGGACAGAGCACTGTTCAGTGACATGGCATGGGTTTAGATTAAATACCAGTTGGGGATGTTTTATTTTACCAGTTCTTTTGACTTTCAGACTGGGCGCATTCGATTCTCTAGTTTTGCATGTACATTTGCCAAGTATTAGTGATGTATTCTTTGCATTCACGTGTGAACTTAGCCGTCTTTGTTCAGTGCCTTGTTCTATGCATTAATGGCTTTTACAAGTGAATGTATATACCATGCTATGTTTGCGGTGTTAACTGATACGCACTGGTTTATTCAATGTTATCACAAGGTGAATATGCGGCTACAAATGGAGAAGTAGTATGTTATTGAGTGACTCGAAATAGACCACCAGCATGAAGTAAAATCCTCATAGAATCCAGTTTCTCAAATATCTTGGGGGTCATTAACCTTGTTAGTTTTTTTTTTTCCTCCTATAGACACCCCGTTTGTACTGCTAAACTGATTTTGAGGGATGCAGCCATTTAATAAATGTCTTTTTTTTCCCTTCAGATTTGGCCCCTGAATCTAATCCTTCTGATCACCCAAGAGCAAGCACAATATTCCCAGTAAATCCCAGACCGATGGTGAGTTGTGTATTCTGCATAAACAACACTTTATAATATAAACTGTCTCATGTGTTTAGTTTTCCCAGACTTGGTTCACATCTGCGCCAGCGCCTACATCCCAGAGGTTGGACCGGACCCGTTTCACAACGGACATCAATGCCACGCGACGGACCTCTTTGGCTACAATGTAGTCTGTTGGGTTTCTCTCCCGGTGTACGTCGTTGTAACTGAAAAAAAGTTTTACCTTTATTTTTGAAGGACTCTGCAACGCAGATGTGAACCGGGCATAAGGGTACATTAGTGTTTTACAAATTACTCCAGTGTTTTTCCCCTCTAAAACTGATTGTTATTGCACTTTAAAATCTTTTTAAACAAATAGCAGAAATTGGGTTTGTTGATAATGGCAAGAAAATGTGAAAAAAACACAGTGAGATACATATAAGAAGGGGTCATTTCGAATGAATCTGGAAATTTGATGTACTAAAAAACTACAGAAGCACAATAGTAAAAACTGCTAGTTGACTTTCAAAGTGCAAGCGGCAATATCTGCCGCAGTCCAAGGCATACTTCACCCATTAGCAACATGACAGCCCAAAACAAATCTGTTCTTTTCTTAAAGGGTGCCAGTTTATTCACTCCAACGTGCAGCAGGGTACAGGATAAACGCGTCTGTTTCTACTGTTTGTCCTGTACCCTGCTGCACAATAAACTGGCACCTTTTTCACTGTACCGCTGGATCCGTGTTCATTTCACTTGGGCGTTTGTTGCTGGGCTTTGGCCGGAAGCCAGGATCACGGGCGGCGGTGAGCCATTCAGCTGGATGTACAAACGTCACAGAAGAGGATTGCATGGTGAGCTACCATTCACTATTATTTATTCTCAGTAACTTTTCTTAAAGGGGTTGTCTCACTACACCGATCCATCTTACCGTTTTCTTGGTTTCGTTTTTGAATTCAGGGACATGTTTACTGGCCTGCAGTGACAAGCTGCTGAGGACAGCAGGTCTGTAGCTATAGCAACCAGTGCTGGCATCCTATCGGGAGAGATCGAACAAGTCTGTAGCTATAGCAACCAGTGCTGGCAGCCTATCGGCAGAGATCGAACAAGTCTGTAGCTATAGCGACCTGAGGAGTGGATACGGCCCATACCTGAGGGGATGTCTAGGAATATTTAGGACAATGTTAATGGATATGTATTGCAGAGTGACTTGTTTTTGCAGATCTTTAACATAAAAAGCAATCCTTGTAGTGAGACAACCCCTTTAATGGTAAGAAAGAAACTTAGACCACGTAGCTTCACTACCGCACATGTGAGGGGAACTGTGCTGAGCTGTTATCCAGGAAGA
Source organism: Phyllomedusa bahiana (assembly GCA_025379985.1). NCBI lineage: Eukaryota > Metazoa > Chordata > Amphibia > Anura > Hylidae > Phyllomedusa > Phyllomedusa bahiana. The sequence goes on along the minus strand of JAODAL010002127.1, from coordinate 59,166 downwards.
CTTGTAGTTGTAAGGGGCTGTATATGTGTGGAAAAGTAACATTTTCCCTTAGCGTTGTTTTCTGGGCATTCACTAACCCCAGAGTCATCGGAAGGCTGTCGGATTGTTAAACGTAAGCAACACGTTTCCATTGCTTCATAGCCTCGTGGCAATGGGATTTCCCACTGGCTCTGTTCAGTGTGCTATGATCCTAGGCTTGTGTGAAGCTCCTGGTTCTTGTCTTGATGTCACTCAGGCAGCTTTGGAGTGTGTGATAGAACAGAGGGTGATTTACACCCCCCACATCCTTCAGCAGTCCCTCTGTGTAAGTTGGTCTTCTGCGTTTTAGCTCAGCAGGTGATAATCTTCTCATCATCTCTCGTGTTCTCAGCCAGTCTTGTAGGCTTTAATTGGAGCGGTCTAGGTGTGAACACTACTCGGACTGCTCTGGAACAGGGCACTCATGGGGGACAACAAATATCATACATATATTACCTTTCCTTTGGCTAGGTTACTAATATTTTTCAGGAGATCCCCTTAAATCCATACCCTGAATTATTTTCTCTGAATTTATCATGCATCATTGTTCTTATACTTACTTTCCATCCAGCTGTGGTCTATGATTTGTGTTGTGCTGTTTTTGCCCGTTTTCTTTCTCCTCATTGGCATGATACAGCTCACCAGCTAGTGGGGGTTATAGCCACACGTATAACGACTACAGACATTGCACAAAAGCTCATATTTAACATCACTGTTTTAGGGGGATTAGATGTAAATCCTATTGGCTAAACTAAATACAGTAAAATTCCTTTCATTCAATGCCGGATTGTTCAACGAGCACTGAACACACGAAATGCACATAAACAACCACATTGTTTCATCTTCTTGTTGTTGGATAGATTTGTATCAAGTACAGTTTTTTTTTGTTTGTTTCTTTGTTTTACACTTTAAATTTGTAAAATAGCCTCACCTTTTTTAAAGAAATAAAAAAAAACTCATGAAAGGTAAGACTCGTTTTAACCATCTTCTGACATGCTGTGCTATCCAATTTTTGGAGATGGGCACACCCATAAATTGTTTCTTTTTTTTTTTTTTTTTTAGCCAGCCTATAAAAACCTTTAAATTAAAGAAGTGCATCAAATGAATAAGAGTTATATTGTATTGCTAGGATATGCCTTCACTTTGGGTCTGACCCCTGGTATCCCAACTGAACCCTAATTTTTAGTATCAGTGGGGTCCTAGAGGTCGGCAATACACCATATTGTAATGGCATATTCAATGCTGTTTACTAGTGAAGGACTCTTTTCAGTGGACTCATGTTACATTTTTAATTAGTGAAGGAAATTTTCCCTCTTTCCCTTAAGGAGGTTTCCTATTGTAGATGGTCACTTATTGAAGTCACTAACAAGGGAAGTTGACTTTGTTGGATATGTTTTCGGAGTTGAACGGTAAATCCGTTTCCTGCCCGGGCTGTTTTCTTGGCATGCTCAGAAGAAGTTGCTTGTAGGCAGAGAAGGTTTTGCCAGCTAAATAAATCTACTTCAAGGATCTAGACATGCACCTTTGTAGGTGTAAGTCCGTGAGTGCTGGCAGAGTTTACACAGCCTGCGCATAGAGCAAAATAGCAATCACTGCCTTATCGCTTCTGAAATGTTAAACACCTTTATCTCCCATTACTCAGAACAGAATGCTCCTGTATGAGGCTGTTGGTGTGTGACATCCCATAGCTAATAGGGGCCATACTGAATGAAGGACTTGGCAATCTAAAGCTCTCTTGTGTTCTCTCCTAAATGACTGGTGTTGATCCTTGTTGCATTGCTTTTTTGTACTTTGCTGGCGAGTTTGTATTGTGTGTCATTTTTCTGCATTAGTAATTTGTTTGATCCCAGGTCAGTTGCATCCACACATGTATAACCCTTTTGTTACGGGTGGCTGTGCCATGTGATCCCCCGTCAAGTGCAAGCTCTCCTTTATAAACAGGGAGTAATCTGTCATGTGCGGCTGTGAATGAGCCTGTAACCTTCAATATTACTTCATAACTCCTTCATGCCGTCCTTGTCCCAGCTCCTCCACCAGAAGTTACATATGGCCACCAAGTCCAACCAGGGGCAGGGAATACACATGAATGTATAGGGTAGGGTGTAAATGCATTGTTAGAAGAAAAACTTTGTTTTCCTCCTACTGGAGGGCCAATGATCAGTAGCATAAATCAGTCTGCTCTGAAAGGAAATAATTCACAGTGTTGTCCGGGAAGTGTCGGAATATCTTCGAAACTGGAATAAATGTTCTTAAAAATATGTCTGTATGTGCCCTGCCTTGCTGCATAGAGTGCTGTTGGAGATTTCTGCCATTACCTACTATATCATGGATCTCTTGGTTAAGTTGTAGAGTTCTTAAACTCTCTGGTTCATGATGCCTGTCTCTGCGGTGTTGCAGCATCAGTGCACGATTGTCAACAATTTTGGACTCAGACCTACACAACATAAAGCCCATGGGCCGCATGTGACCCGCCAAATAATTTCTGGTGGCGGGCCAAGGGTTGGGGAGAGTGGGCTTGCCTGGGCACTGAAGGATGGTCCCGACACAGTGTTTTACAGCTCCCCAGCCTCCCTGCAGGCCTGTATGTTAGATTAAGTCTTCAGATCCTGACATCCGAACTGCGCCCCTTCGTGGTTAATGAAGCTGACAGGGGAGACGCTTTCGGACAGGGCAGCCAGTCTGTAGCGATGTCTCATGCATTAAGACTCGGCAGTGTATGTTAGACGCATGACATAGGGGACAAAATTCTCTAAATTCTCTCCCTGGCTCAGAATCCTTTCTAAGAGCAGCAAGTGCGATGAGATTCCGTTTCCTTGGTCTCCGAGGCATCATGGGAAATGTAAGCTGCCCTAGTTGCGTGAACCAAATGACAGAATGCGAAGGAAGTGAAACCAGACATTGGCAAGACCACGTCAATAAGCGGCTACAATTAGAATGAGTCTATACAAGAGCCTCTACATTATCCTTTAGCAATGGCTTATGCAGCCACTATATAGGTAAACAAATTGGTGAGGTGCTTTTTCAAGATAATGACTGTAGAGCTAAGTAAATGGAGCCACGTGAGCGACGTGGACCAACACTAGGGGCGCTCAGCAATGGGCTAACATCTTGGCATTTCATTTTCTTATCCAAATTGTTGTTCATTTTCTCTGTAAGCTTGGTTCACATATAGTGTTCATAATGTACTGAGATCATTTGCTGCTATATTGGAGTGTGCCTTCCTGTTACTTGCATCTGTAAACATTCACAAATGAGTGCTGTGGAGAGATAAGATGGGGGACAGGCGCAGCTCGTGTAGTACAATCGAGCAAATAACCAGAGACAAAACAAGTGCCATAAAACACCCACCCTGGGGCGGGTCTGTACAGAATGTGTACAACATAATCATGTATATGTCGCCAGGCCGTCGTAGTTCTTGATAGGGAAAAAAAACAGAAATAAAGATAGTTTTTTTGGGGCAAAATTTTATTAAGACAAAAAAACCAGGAAATACTCACTACGGTCTTAAGTAATTCCGACCCTTTGCTTCAGTATTGATATATTACGCACCCTTTGAGCTAGTACAATGCCATGACGTCTTCTTGGGAGAATGATGCCAACAAGGTTATTCGACACCTGGATTTGGGGAGTCCTACATGCCATTTGTCGCTTGCAGATCACTCTCCGAGTGTCCCCTCAGTGTGAGGATGATGAACGTTGGTGGAGCAGACCATGATTTCAAGTCTCAATCCAAGAGATGCTCAAATTGAACTTTGACGCTCAGGCCATTCTGGTTTGGCCCAGGTCAAGGAGATGCTCAGCGCAGAGAGGTTTTCTGGAAGCTACTGCTTTTGTTATTTTAGCGGAGTACTTAGGTCATGTCCTTGTTGAAGAAGAAACCTTCGCCCCAGTCTGAGGTCCCGAAGCACTCTGGAAGTAGTTTTCATCTCCGGATTATCATCTTATTACTTGGCGCTATTACAGCTTGTCCTTCAATTGCAAACCAGGAGCATCCTGTCCCCCGCCCAGCGAGCTGAAAAAGACACACCGCCTCGATAGACATGATGCTGCCAACCTGACCATGTTTCACTGATGGGATTGTATTGGGCAGGAGATGAGCCAGTGCCTTGTTTTCTCCACACCTACCACTTTACAATAAACACCGCGAGCAAAAGTGTATTATTTCGTCTTTGGTCCCTCCCTAGACCAGGAATTCTTATTGTCTCATAGTCCAGGGAGTCCTCTATTGTGGTTGATTTTGGCAAAACTGTTTTGCGAGAGCTTTGTCATGAACTGTCTTTGCATCCGAGAGGAGGGCTGTCCGTCGGCACACTCCATAAAGTTCCTGACTGGTGGAGGTGACTTGCAGTGCATAGTTTGACTTTGTGGAACAATTTAACACATCTCTCTACTTGCATCATCATGTAGCTTCATGCACACAGTGAATCTTGTGGTTCTTCTTCACCTCTCTCAAAAAAGGCTTGTTCTAGCCCATAGATGTGCTTACTTTGGCTGGACAGCCAGGTCAAGTAGAGTAGTTGTGGGATCCCAGTCGCCACAAAATTTGTCTACTCCATTTAAAGGATTCTCGCAGCCACTGTGCGCTTAGGAACCTTAGTGCTGCAGAAACATTCCTTTTGAAACATTGGCCGGATCTGTTGGCCTTGCCACACTTTCTGTCTCTGACTCCTTGGAGCAGGTTCCTTAGACCATATGATTCGCTCATGTGCTCCTTGGACTGCAGTGTGAGCTGTGAGGTCTTATAATAGGTAGAGTTTGCCCTTTCCTAATCAAGGTACCAATCGTTGAGATTGAATTAAGACACACTGGACTGCCAATTTGAAGGAGTAGGAACTCATCTCAAGGAGGAATCAAAGTAGAACATGGGAACAGCCATGTGATGGTTAAAAAATTGAGGTCTGAATACTTTACATGACCATGTGAGGTATTTAAGTATTAAATTTTTCTTGGTTTAATAAATTTAGCAAAAATATCAGCAATTTCTGTTTTTTTTCTTCAAGATGGTGTGCAGGAGTGTAACGATTAATGAGTCTCAAAAATTGAAGATATAACTTTTTCGGACTCTTAGCACACAATGCACTGCAGAATGAAACACAGTGAAAAATGTAGAAAGGGGTAGCGTGAATACTTTTCATACGCCCTAATGTAAGAAGTACTATAAAGCAGTTAGCTAGTAGTGCTTAGACCAAAATTCTATAGATAACATGCAATGGCCATACTATTAACGTATAAGGATAACGACAAGGTCATTAGTAACAAGATACTAAATTTGAAAAAGATCGATATAAATTAAACACTTAGAAATATTTCATTTATCTCCAGATTGTGTCCTGATTTATTCTTAGCACTAAAAAGCTCGATACAAAATGCAGCGCGTTTCACGCCCACTACAACTGGCGGGCCTTGTCAGGGCGAGGGTGATACAGTCTAAAATGTGGAGTCTATATCTACAATTTGTGTATCATAGGTTTGGAAATTATTTTGAAAAGAGGCTGCTGCCATTTACAAATATACAAGTTGAATCTAAATTAACAGCAAAAAAAAGGATAAAGTGTTTAAAAACATGGTGTTATCACACATAAACATATGAAATAAAATTGAATAGGTAAAGTAAACATGCCATATATACTAAAATGGTTCCTAAAAAAAAGAAATGTAATCTGCAAAACTATACCGTAACCTATTGCGGGATTTCATAATGTAGTGTACGGTCTGGAACAGAATGAACTAAGCGCAGGTGTCAGAAAAAACCCATGATATCATAAATGGGCTCAAAGAAGAAGATATGTGTGAGAACACATGGCTCCCGTTTAAAAGCCCTGGAAAACCTAGTTAAGAGGAAATGATCGGTGTCCGATTCAGAATCCCTTGCGAACCTGGGTGGTGGGATATACAGAAATCTAACAAATTGGACCTACCTACAAAACAGGTATATCATGAAATAATAATATATAAAAATGGTTACCGTATTTATTCAGACTATAAGGCGCACATAGAGAGTCCTATGAATTTTCTCAGAAATCGAAAGCTGCAGCCTTATAGGTACCGATGTGCCTTAGTATATTAAGTCAAGGGTCTCTTCACTTCTGTTTTTTGTATCAGAATACATATTTTACAGAGGCTAATATTTAGTGACACTTATTTGTAACCGATTTCCGATCGTAAATACGGTGATAGCCGAAATCTTGCAACAATCAGTTGTCGAAATAAGCTTCACTAAGTGTGACGACGTATTTTGCGATACGGGAGCAACGGAAGATGATAGAGACAAAATGTACTCTTTGACATTTGGTTACAACTTTACAAGTTGAGAGTTCATTGTAGTAAAGTGTTTGAAAATGAAGCCTGGCTCTGCGGTCTGAGCTTTGTTTTCATTTATGTGCCGCGGCCTTATAAGACCAGTGCGCCTTTATATATGAACCAAGAAGACTTAAGCCAGGGTGCGCTCTATTGATCAATGCGCCTTATAGTCCAGAAAATACGGTACTTTTAAGAACTAACCAGAAAAATGAATATATGAAAGGAACCTAATATGTGAGATATATTGAATTCATTCTACGGATCCTTATTTTATGCCATAGTGCATGACCGTGTTGGAGACCCTTGTACATCTTCACTAATTGATAAGGGATTAAGAATCTATTACAATGGCACCTACAGGTCTGTGATCAGAACTCTGTTGAAACAACTATATTGCAAATTGTCTCTCTAGTACATGTGCAATTTACAAAGTGTTTGAGGGAAAGCGAGTGGGATTAGTGGCTCTTATTTTTCATGTTACAAAGCGATGTTAATAGCAAGCTTCTTAGACAATTTTGTTGTTTGTCCCTAAGCCCACGGATACTGCTTCTTACAGCTGCCGTGGTGGGTTAAAATCAAAATAATATTACATAGGAAGTCTTACATGACCATTTGCTGCGCCCTGATTTTATATTTTTCGTTTCGTGACGGAGTGGTCAAAAAAAACTTTATTTCATAGCTAGGGAAAAAGGCGTGAACAGCATTACACATGGGCAAACATCTCAATCTAAAGACGCCTCTTTCCTCGGTTTCGGGTTTCATTAAATCGCATGTTGTCCGCAACATGTATATTGAGCCTAAAAAGGCCTCGTTTCACACGCTTATTTCTCCCGGCGGGGGAAAGATTGGCGGTGCGCCGTACTCCGCAGCACGGATTTGCGCTGCAGTACGGGCGCCAAATACCATCAGAGTACATTGCGTTAAATCCCACTGCTCTTCCAATATAGTAACAGGTGGATTCCGTCGCTCCTCCCCGCTCAGGGCGTACCGCCTGCGTGGGGATGAAAGTGACACGGAGACAGTTATTTAGCGGCGCGGTGTACGCGCCATAGAACAATGCATATGTCTAGGGGCCTGGGGCTACGGCGCCCCCGCCACGCTATCCGTGCCACCTGCCCTCATAGGTACCGCGTGTGCCGCCCGATCATTACACGAGGAGACCCGGAATATGTGGGCGCAAATCCGGCCTCACAAAACGTCGGTGCAATAAGCCGTGTGAACAAAAAAAAGTTTAAGATTTTGGTTTAACAAAAAATGTGGGCGAGACGCGTTGCATTTGTATTGCTTTTCTGCCAAATTAATCTGACACATAATCTGGAAAAGTGAATTCCTAAGTGTCAGTTATCTCATTTTTATAATTACGGTATATTTTTTATAATTCTATTTTATTAAATTTTTAATAGTGCAGCTTCTCACTGTTATCTATATTTCGATCTAAGCACTACTAGTTCCCTTTTGTCCTTTTATATTCCATTCTAACTGGGATTACTAGATCAACAGCAAGCACTCGGCAAACACTAAGACTTTCGTGAGCATGAACTATATGGAGGCGTTTGAATTGCATTACTGCTTTAGTCATATGTATAAATTTGAGGTTGTTGGTACATCAAATCATCATCGATGGGACCTCCCGAGACAGACGAGCGTATTCTCAAATGAATTTCACAATGTCCCTGGCGACGATCTTAAGAAAGAAACTTGTAACATGTACTTTATTTTCTACCAGTGAGACGACAAAAGCGGAAGAGTAACCATATAAATCATGTAAGTAGACATCAACTGCTGATTTATTGTTGATTTAATCACACTATAGCACATTTTATTTACTTATGTCTGCCTGTGGTCATTCACCATGCCATTACATTCTTGTTAAATACTCCAATACATTTATTTATTGCACTTAGTTTTACATGCTCTAAATCAGCTGCTAACGTCTTGAGTTCATTAGCAATGAATGTTCCTGCATAATGGAAAACCTGGCTAAGAAAAAATAATGCTATTTTACTTCACTCTAGTATACCAAATGTTGGAATCACTGTTTCGTCTAGCCTGAACTGTTAAATTCGGTTGCAGTTTGTCTAAACCAAGTCCAGAGAAGCTATGTATATCTTAGAAACGTTAAGTGCATGGCCAGGGGCTTTTGCTTCCATGTTGCAGGTCGGCTCCATCTGTTTATCAAGCATGCTTACTAGATGCAGGTCTAGATCTTTTCAGTCCATGTTTCTTTTTGTTGTTTCACAGTTGCTTACGATCTGCCAGTTTTCTGAATTTCACGTTATTTCAAGTGAATTTAGAGTGAATATATTTGTCATTTTACAGTGCTCTAGCGCCCTCTGACTGTGAACTGTAGCATTATCAGAAATCAAGATGGCATTTAAAAAGAACTTGGTGAATACATAATCTACATAAGAAAGATTTGTGCAATAAAAGTTAGAATAATAGATTTTTTATGTATACAGGTCTCTCCGGGGCAACTTACAAAGAAGTACAGCTCATGTTCCACAATATTTTTAGATGACAGCACAGTGAGTCAGCCTAACCTCAGAAGCACAATAAAGTGGTAAGTGATTGAAAGTAGACCTTAAAATTCTTATGAAATCCACTGTAGATCTTGGTTTAAAATGCAAATAAAAATTACTAATAAAATACTGACGTGTAAATGAGGATGTTGGTCACTTTCTGGAGACTGCAATGTGGGAACAATTTTTAATTCAATAAGACATAACCGGCCATGTGATTGTTGCATGTCTAAACATCCCATGTATAGGGTTTTACGCTAATGTCTATTAGTGAATGCGCTGAGGGTCACATATGTCAAAGTCAGATTCCCCACTTCGAAGCCCAATAATATGACATTGAAGCTAACAATATTGAAGGACTAATACTAAAAATTTTTTTGTGGTGTAGAGGCCCAGGGTATGAGTTCCCTTTCCATACAGTTTATGAATCCGACATATTCTACTGAGTAAGTCAATATATTACATTTTTATCCCATTCTGATTATGTAAGTTTGCCCACTGACAAAGACATCAACAGCCTATAATTTTAAGGGTAGGTTAATTTTAACATTAAGAGAGAGAATATCCAAAATAAAATCCTTAAAATCACATTGTATAAATTCTATAAATTCCAGACCTTCAGCTTTCATTTGAGGGTATTCACATTAAAATTGGATCAAGGGCTACTTTGCTCAGGAAAAGCTGTGATGTAAAGGATCTGGACAATGCTGGATTACCTCCCCCTACCCATATAATACATTCTACTAGACGCAATAAAAAGATGCCCCTTTATGTAACATTAGGGGGCTGTATGTATAACTGTTTACACCACTACTAGTGTCCTGGTTACAAGGAGCTTGTGCAGCCTGGAGGTGACAGATCTCCAGGCATGAGAACTGACCAGTGCAGGAGGTCTGCATTACTCTGACATCCTCTCCCTTCCACTGCTCACACAGAGTGATGATGATGACTAAAGAGGGAGCAGTGAGGGGGTGATGATGTCACCAGTCTTCAGTGAGGTGTAAAACGCCTCCTGGGAGCAGATACCCACCCCTGAATTTGAAGCTGTAAGACAGAGAGAAAGCAGAAGATGCCCGTTAACGTGCCACCCCGTTTTTAAAGGGACTAAAAGTAATTTGACAAATTAAATAATTGTAAATAAAACGTTTATTAACAGACGCTGCGTTTCCTCCTTTTTAATGCTCTGCCAGGCCTTTAATTCAGCGGTTTTCAGTTGCGGTTTGTTTGTGGGCCTTTTTGTCTGAAGCTTAGACTTTAACAAGGGAAATGCATGCTCAGCTGGGTTGAGAGCAGGTTGGCCTTTCAAGAATATTCCACTTCTTTGCTTTAATAAACTTCTGGGTTGCTTGGCTTTATGTTTTGGGTCATTGTTCATCTCTATTATGAAACGACGACCAATCAGTTTGGCTGGATTTGAGCACACACTTTGTCACTGAATACCTCAGAATTCATCCGGCTACTTCATCATAGACACTAGTGACTCCGTGCCATTGGCAGCCATGCATGCAAAAGCCATCACACTGCTTCCGCCATGTTTTACAGATGTTGTGGTATGCTTTGCATCATGAGCTGTGCCATGCCTTTGCCATACTTTTTTCTTTCCATTATTCTGGTAGAGGTTGATCTTAGTTTCCTCTGAACAAGGAATGTTCTTCCAGAACTGTGCTGGCTTTTTTAGATGTTTCTTTGTTTTTTTTTAACAAAGTCCATTCTACCCTTTTTATTCTTGAGGCTTATGAGTGGCTTGCACTTATTTAGTCAGCCACCAATTGTGTGAGTTCTCTCACTTAAAAAGATGAGAGGCCTGTAATTGACATCATAGATAGACCTCAACTATGAGTTCCATTATCTGATTTGGAAAGAATTTATTTGCAAATTATGGTGGGAAATAAGTATTTGGTCACCTACAAACAAGAATTCTGCCTCTCATACCTGTAACTTTTTCTTTAAGAGGATCCTTTGTCCTCCACTCATTACTCCAATCTCCACTATGGTGAAGACCAAAGAGCTGTCGAAGGACACCAGAAAAAATAGTAGCAGTTTGCTAGAGAGCATTTGGATGATCCAGAAGAGTATTGGGAGAAGGTCATATGGTCAGATGAAACCAAAGTAGAACTGTTTGGTATTAACACAACTCGTCATGTTTAGGGGACGGAGAGTTGAGAAGTAGAACGGATTGCATCACAAAGAACACCATAACCTACTATGAAGCATGGGGGTAACAACATCATGCTTTGGGACGGTTTCTCTGCAAAGGGACCAGGACGACTGATCCGTGTACCTGAAAGAAAGAATGGGGCCATGTATCGTGAGATTTTGAGTGCAAACCTCCTTCCTTCAGCAAGAGCATTGAAGATGAAACGTGGCTGGGTGTTTCAGGATGACAATGATCCCAAGCACACTGCCAGGGCTTCGTAAGAAGCATTTCAAGGTCCTGGAGAGGCCTAGCCAGTCTACAGATCTCAACCCCAAAGAGAACCTTTGAAGGGAGTTGAAAGTCCGTGTTGCCCAGCGTCAGCCCCAAAACATCACTGCTCCAGAGGAGATCTGCATGGAGGAATGGGCCAACATCCCAGCAACAGTGTGTGCCAACCTTATGAAGACTTAGAGGAAACGTTTGACCTCTGTCATTGCCAACATAGGATATATAAGTGTTGAGAGAAACTTTTGTTATTGACCAAAAAAATGTTTTCCACCATAATTTGAACATTCTTTCCAAATCAGACAATGTGATTTTCTGCATTTGTTTTCTCATTTTGCCTCTCGTAGTTGAGGTCTACCTATGATGTCAATTACAGGCCCCTCTCATCTTTTTATGTGGGAGAACTTGCACAATTGGTGGCTGACTAAATATCTTTTTCCCCCAATGTATTTACTTTCATGTAGTCTTCTCTTTATGGTAGACTTGGATATTGATACACCTACATCCTGGAGAATATTTGGAGATATACTGTGTGGCCAAATCCAGCCAAACTGATTGGTCGGCATTTCATAACAGGTGGACAATGACCCAAAACATAAAGCCAAAGCAACCCAGGAGTTCTTTTAAGCAAAGAAGTGGCCAAGTCAGTCACCTGATCTCAACTCAAGTGAGCATGCATTTCACATGTTAAAGACTAAACTTAAAGGAGTTGCTTCACTACATTTTATCTCAGTCCTGTTTTCTCAGCTTTATTTTGGAATTCAGTGTTTGCTGGCTTTACCGGCTGTTTGCCTGCAGTGAGGAGCTACTGAGGACACCAGGTCTGTAGCTATAGAGACCAGTGCTGGCAGCGTATCAAGAGAGATCCAACAGGTCTATAGCTACAGTGACCTCAGCTGCTGATGCAGCCCATACAAGAGGTGATATCTAGGAATAGGTAGGACACGGTTAATGGACACACATTGCAAAGTGACTTGCTTTTGCAAGATATTGAACGTAAAAAGCAATCCTTATAGTGAGAATGCCCACAAACAAACAGCAACTGTAAACCGCTGCAGTAAAGGCCTGACAGAGCGTTAAAAAGGAGGAAATGGTGTTTGATGTCCATGAGTTCGACTTCAGGCAGTCATCGCAAAGGGTTTTCAACCAAGTATTAGAAATTAACATTTTATTAACAATGATTTCATTTGTCCAATTACTTTTGGTGTCTTTGAAAACAGGGCGGCAAATCTCAAGGAGCTGAAACCCTTGATCCAATTTTAATGTGGATACCCTCAAATGAAAGCTGAAAGTCTGGACTTTATGTCCATGTCCATTATATAACTATAACTTGAATATATATGGGCCACGGCGGAGGACAAATACCGGTCGGTCTATCCAAACGGTATTTGTCCGGTTTTGGGCCGCGCACACGGCCGAGGGGGAGGAGGGGAGAATGTGCATGTAGAATGTTTTTTTGGGCGGCCTGTGGGTGGAAAAACCGCCGGGCGGGAAACCCGTGCAATGGGGACTGCTGCACGGGTTTTCCATAGGAGCCCGTTGTGCTCGTTTGCGGCTGTTTTTTCAGACGGTCTGCAAAACCACAAACGGCCTGAAAAACCGTCCGCAAACCCGTGTCGTGGGGATATGGCCCTAGCTGTATATGCGCAAATATCATGTGCTCTAACTTTGATTCATGCTATTAATGTTTCATTTTACCATATATAGGACTTGGACTGGGCTTATCCAGAGAACATATGGGTCAGCTAAGTGTGCATGATTATAGCGGAATCTGGAGGGAGAGCTGTTGGAAGATTGAGTTTTTTTTTTTGTTTTTTTTTAGTGTGTTTTTGGTCAGCTTAACTTTGTAACCAAACTCCTACAATGCACTGTTTAGTTGGAGGAAACCAAGGTAATTCTGAATTGGTAGTTAAAGGCGTTCTGCGGAATCTGTCTTGATGGCCAATATTTATACTAGGCCATGAATATCTGATACATGGTTGATGGACCCGGCTTTTTTAAGGGGCTAGAGTGCTTGGATTCTGTGCATTTAGTGGCAGCTATGCAGTGTATTTCAGATTGCCCTATTCTTATGAATGGAATAGCCTGTACATCCTTGTAGACAATGAAGAGGCCATGGTGCTGCACACGCTGTTTAAAGAGCCACTGTAGCCCTTTTAAACAGCTGATTTTTCGTGGATGCCAAGAGCTTAATTTTTCTTTACTGCTGATTTGACATAATAGAAATATTATATATTGTAAAATCTGCAGTTTTTCTTCGCTTTGTGCTGCCTTTCCTTTTACCACTACTTACCTTTACCTTGTGTGTTTTTTGTTTTTCAGTGTTACATTAGCAATATATTACCACATAAAGAACAGGTATGTTAAATGCTTATCTCTGGATTATTCACTTGACTATAGAGCATGAGTAATCGCACATAACGTCTAAACCCTTTCTTGCAGTTGTGCATACTTATTCATAGTTGTATATATATGTGTGTGTAACTGTGGATTGCTTTTATATCTCTCATATCAGTTTTATTAATCACTTATATAAATTCCCAAAAATATTGTATAAGCCTGAATTGACAGCCTTGGTGTCTCACACATTCTAAAAAAAATGGTTTTTTTGTATTTATAGAAGTGACTAATACAACTGAAATTGGAGATATAAAAGCAACCCACAGTTACAAGACTGATTTATCTATAATCTGTAATGTAAATTGTACATAAAATAGTTGGGCCATTAAATAAATAAATAAATCCATGTACAAAAAAGGTACAGTACCAAGAATCACAATTATCAGTTAAATATAAAAGATACATGGATATTAAAGGGGTTATCCAGGCTTGTTTTGTGTTTTTATTAAAAATAATAATAATAATGAAGCTACTACTGCACTATTAAGATGTAAAAAAGAAAAAAAAAATCAGTCACCTCACTACTGCTCCAGCACTGCAGCTGCTGACAGTGTTTCCCCGATCTTCATTTTACACGAGTATGAATTTTTGTATTTTATCAGTGCATTGATAGCTTGAACTTATTAAAATAAATAAATAGAAATTACAGGAAGAACCCCTTTAAGTTATTTGTTAAAGATTTTAATAAGACTGAATAAACTGACAGAAGTCACATGGTAGGAACGGTAGGTGTATTGACCAAATGTAAGTAATTAGAGGACGCCTTGCCTGAACATAGAAAATGTGTTTTGGTGAGTCCACTGAAACAAACTAACTAGAAGTCCCTCACATATGTGGTTTTGATATTCTAACCATGATGATGGCTTTGTAAGCTTACCCATCACCCGATAGACACAGATCGCTTGTTACCCAGTTCGCCTCACTTTGCCAGTGGAACCCATCATAAGTAACTGCTGTCTTTACTGTTTGTTTGGTAAGAAAAACATGTAACATAATGTATAGTAGCAGCACACAGTAAAATTTCTTCAACAAATCTTTACTGTGTATCAAAAAACAAGTACAACATACAGTGTGTTCACCTAAGGGAATGAATGAATGAAATGTTGAATTTAAAGACCTTTTTGTGACATATTATAATTATAACAATTTTTATATGTGTATTTGGTCTTTCACTATGGCCATATCCCCACGGCACAGTTTTCAGCTGGTTCTCGGTTTTAAAAAGCGCTGAAAAACTTTTGCACGGATCTTTAATTGAAAATTCATGGATTTTCCCCCCCGGTGGTTTTTCAGACTGCCGGCGGTCTGAAAAACATAGAACATGTTCTTTCTTCCATCCGGTTTTTGGTCGGAATATAAACATGCGTATGTGAAGGGGGCGGGCTTTTCTCTGCAAACCGTGGAGATAAGCCGTCCCCTGGATAAACCGACCGGTATTTGTCCTGTCCCATGTAAACAGCCCCTTATTGTTTGTTTTGTATTCGGAGATGTAGTCTTATTGATATGTGTAACACATAGACATCCTTGTAACCAATTAATAATTAGAAGGGTGGATTCGTACACGTACCCGAGTACTTGCCACGCGTGTTTGAGAAAAAAGGTTCGTCCTTTGAAGCGTCGCCGGTGATCTGCAAGTTGTGACTCAGCTCCTCTACCAGACAACAGATTCTGCCATAACATGGATTAAGTTGCTGACTTTCTACTTTTTGTACCTTGTTGGAGGATGAGTGTGCTTCCAGGAAGATATCGAGGAATTGTGTGGTAAGCCTAATAAGGCTGTGTATTGTATGTTATACTTGTTTTTTGATACATAGTAAAGATTTATTGAAGAAAGTTTACAGTGTTGTTACTATACATTACGGTGGGAATCCTTATTCATGGCAACACATGGAAGCATACTATAAAAGAGTTGTACAATATTCTTAATAAAATCATTAACCCATTACATTTACTCATCTCAAAACATAAATCGTATTGGAAGATAGAACACTGCATTGGCCTTTTTGTGGATGACACAATTTTATGTTTCTCATCACATAATATCACTTTACCAAGTTTCATAAGGTATTCTTTCAGTAGCTAAAATCAAATAAATGTTTTCACATCACTAGTACCCAACATAAATATTCCTCCTAATATCTGATCTCTATTGCAAAAAACTGTTCTGTAAGAGGTCACATTTAGCTATTTCATTCTTAGCTATTACTCTTGATTTCTAACTTGAATGCATTGCTAAATACAATATGAAAAATGTCCAAAACTACTCAAAGCTGCTCATAAAATAGCTTACAAGTTTTGTAAGTAGCCTTCCTATCCTTCTATCCAGAGTCTTTCTTGCACATCTTCAAACTATAATAGGTTTTGTTGAAAAGGACAAGAGTATGTTCAGCAACCTTATTACTTCCTGCTGAAAAATAGTTGGGGTGTCCTTGTGCAACATCTTAGTTGCAGTGTTGGGCCCTACATACATAATTATCTTTACCCCCCGTCTGTGGTGTTTGTTGGGATACCATTAAAATGTCTGGTGATGGGGCCACTGACTCTTTTAGGACAAATATAGTCCTAACTGAACTATTTGAGCCATTTTTAGCTAACATATCCAGTTTCTCCACTGGACACCAAAGCATGGTCGACAATGCTTTTTTATTTTTATCTGGCGCAGAAACTGTATATGTTAACCTTATTGATGTCTAAAGAAGTAATGTAAGGGTAGGTAAGGTCTCTAGGAAATTGCAGCTATATTGCATTATCTGAATCACAGGTTTGTTAGCAGCCTTATAGAGAACCGGTCACATGGGTTACGCTGTCCTTGCTTTGGATAGCACAAGCTAGTGACGGACATGCTGTTTCCACTGGTGTCTTTATAATATAAAATACAGTAGATTCAGAGCATGCTCAGATTTGGCAGCTTATAACAAGTTACCTCTTCATCACATGACCAACATACATGCAATGATCTTCAATCCTTATGGACCAAAGTATACAGCATACTACACTTTTAACACTTCTTGTTTGCATAAGGTCAAATGAAATTGCCACAATTGGATTATGTTTACCTACATTTTTTTTACTTATCTTTATAAATGCTAGTGCATCTCAAAAAATAAGAACATAATAGAAATTTAAAGGAGTTCTCCAGGACTTTTTATTTGTTATAGGGCTCACAAATGTGTTATATTAAACCTTGTAATTCATACTATAATGAGTCTCTACAATATATGGGTTTCTCTATTTGACTTAAATTATTGCAATCAGTTATCTTTTTAGTGTTCTAATTTTTTGAGATGTACTAGTAAGTGTTTATTAGCTAAACATTCTGGCTAGTGATGCACATATTAAACAACTTTAAAACAACTTTTTAAACAACAAAGTGTGCCAGTCTATATAGCACTACTTTTTTGCTGGGTCTCAAGGACATTCCATACATGACCTTATTATTATTATTATTATTAACATTTATTTTAAAGCGCCATTGATTCCATGGCGCTGTACATTCGAGGCGGGTCACATACATAATATGTCAATTGAGTACAATAATAACAATTAATGACTTATAACTGGTACAGAGGGTGAGAGGACCCTGCCCGAGAGGGCTTACAATCTACAAGGAGGAGGGAAGAGACAGGAGGTGAGGGGCAGACATGTTTGTGGGGTAGTACAGTGGCAGGAGGGTTATTGTAGGTTATAAGCAATCCTGAAGAAGAGGGTTTACAGTATGCTTTTGAAGCTGGTGAGAGTGGAAGAGAGTTTGATAGGTTGGGGCAGTGCATTCCAGAGTATGGGGGAAGCACGAGAGAAATCTTGGAGTCAGTTATGTGAGGAGCTGATAAGAGGAGAACAGAAGGTCCTGTGAGGAGCGGAGATTGCGTGAGGGGAGGTATCTGGAGATTAGGGCAGAGATGTATGGAAGGGAGAGGTTATGGAGAGCCTTGTAGGTCAGGGTTAGCAACTTGAAATGAATTCGCTGGGCAATTGGTAGCAAGTGAAGGGATTGACAGAGGGGAGAGGCAGAGGAGTAGCGAGGAGAGAGGTGGATAAGACGGGCAGCAGAGTTGAGAATGGTTTGAAGGGGAGCAAGAGTGCTAGATGGGAGACCACAGAGAAGGATGTTGCAGTAGTCAAGGCGGGAGATGACAAGGGCATGGACGAGCATTTTTTGTGGTGTCGAAGTTGAGGAACGAACGGATGCGAGAGATATTTTTCAGGTGGAAGCGGTAGGCAGAGGTGAGGTTTTGGATGTGTGGTTTGAAGGATAGAGCGGAGTCTAGGATTACCCCAAGGCAGCAGACTTGCGGAACAGGTGAGAGTGTACAGCCATTGACAGTGATAGAGAGATCAGATGGAGGGGGATGGTGGAAAGATGATGAATTCTGTTTTCTCCACATTTAGTTTTAGGAGACGGGAGGAGGAAAAAGAGGAAATTGACGATATACAGTCAGGGATCCGGGAGAGTAGAGAGGTGACATCTGGGCCGGAGATGTAGAGTTGGGTGTCATCAGCATAAAGGTGGTCATGAAAGCCATGAGAAGCTATGAGTTGACCCAGATCAAGAGGGTAGATAGAAAAGAGTAAAGGACCCAGGACTGAACCCTGGGGGACGCCAAGAGAGAGTGGCCGGGGGGAGGAGGTGGAGCGAGAATGAGAGACTCTGAATGTCCGATCAGAGAGGTACGAGGAGATCCAGGAAAGAGCCAAGTCCGTGATGCCGAGGTAGGAGAGGATGTGTAGCAGGAGGGAATGGTCGAAAGTGTCAAAAGCAGAGGACAAGTGTAGAAGGAGAAGGACAGAGTAATAGCGTGAGGCTTTGGCCTTATTATACAGTCTCCGAATCTAACAGTCTCCTTAAAAGCCATACAATTTTACAGATTGTCCACCACATTTCATATGGGAAATTTTAATTGAAGGGCAAATAGATAATTTTAAATATTTATGAATTTGCTACATCAAGTTTCCTCTTTTGCCGCCTTCTTATTTTGTTGCATTTAGGACTCCTTATTACAAAAAGGAGGGTGGGTTATACCAAGTGATGTAACCATTAGCGATGTAAATCATATCCTCAGTGTACACTTACGGACTATTTTCTGAATGACAAGCCGTTCCAAATACTCAAAACTAAAATGCAATTATATTAATAATCTGTATGTTATGTATACATGCCCTTCCTTGATCTTAAGTTATGCTGGATTTATGGAAAAATTCAGTCCATTTGTCGGCCATCCTTAGCCCATAAGCTCCTGTATTTAAATAACAACAAACAAAAATTTCTTTGTGCTCTTTATACTGGCATAACATTGCATTGGCAAATTGTATAACTTAATTCAATTCATGAAAGGTTAAGATTAGGCGTAACTATATATACATTTTATCTCCATAACAATCTGTAATATTAGAAATGTTATTCAGGTAACCTATGATAATTTCTTATCTTTTTGAAATCTCTTATATTAAAATCAAAACCTGAAGTGATAGATATACTTTGCTGTCTTTTAGAGATTCGGACAGATCCTTGGACATATTTGATGAAAAACTACATCCTTTAACAGTAAGATTTGTCTACTGTTTCTTAACTAACCCGGTTTTACCAGGTATAGATGGGTAGATTTTTATTTTTTTACTTTGGAAAACTCCAATCACAAGACTATCCACATATGGACAGTTTTTGCTGTAGCTTCCCAAAGCAAGAGCAAGGTACCATATGTCGTCCTCCAATATTTGGTGGCAAAGTGTACAAAGTTGGTATGTTGAACTAACCTGTACTTTTAGATGTTGACACATTTAAAGAAAAATTACATTTTTGTTATATATTCCGTATATGCAGTAAAATCTCCTAGTCCTGTGAGCATTTCTCAGGAAATGTGACATTGTGTGTTACAGCGTGAAGAGGTGGCGGACGATTACTGTAAACATGATCCAGATCACAAGCACATCTACCGTTTTGTGCGGACTCTTTTCAGCGCAGCGCAACTGACAGCCGAGTGTGCTATTGTCACTTTAGTAAGTATGTAAGATACTTGTGTGTATATGTATTTATATGTGTATACATGCATACATATTTATTATTATATAATATCAGCAAGTGGGAATGTTTTTGATTACATCTTAAAATAAGGGAGAAATTTACACCATGTTTAGAAGTTGCAGAACGTTTCATTATTCGGTTGTCAAGCTATATTTGCATAGATCTGATATGCTTTATCTCCCTGTCAGTTACATTACAGCTCATAAAAATCACTATTGTTTGCAGATTTTGAACTTGTCTCAAATAAGGCCCCCGAGTTATGCACTAATTATGCTTAAAGGGGTTTTGCCACAATCTCATTTCATACCTCCTGCATTCAGCTCTGTGTGCTCAGAAGGGGGCGTGTGTGATTTGTTTGAATTGCATATCATGACCCAGCAGGATGACATCGCCATGCCTTTCCTCTCTTTAGTCAAAGAAAGGTCTGTTTATGTGTAGAACTGTAAGTAGCTACATTGTAGCTCAGAGATAAAACTTAAGCCTCCAGGCACAAGGGACCTCGGTTCAAATCCCTGTGGATTTTATTTCTCTTTATCAATGCATGTACCTGATTGAGTTTTTTTTTTTTTTTTTTTTTATTTATTTGCACTTTTTGACTAATTACTAAAAAGTACAGATGACAGGAATAGAATGACAGCACCTGGGGTTGAACACTCAGTAGCTGCCTGAGAGGAGAGGTGATGTCTGAGCATGTACGACCAGGATTGAGACGCTCTCGGCCCTGGTCGTATCTCCTGGAGACGAGCTGTAAACAATGGATCACTAAAGGAGCAGCTAAGACAAAAGCAGTCCAGAATTTTTAATAATGGTGAAAATGTTTATTATTTAATTTACATACTTCCCACGTCAATTTTACTTCATGGCAAAACCTCTTTAAGTGCTTTCTAATCTTTTAGTAACATTTACCCCTTTTTGGCCTTGATGAAATGTCACCAATACTAAAAAAAGATATTTTTTTTAAAAAAACAGAAATTTCTTTAAGGGGTATTCCTGTTTCAATTATTAGCTTTAAACATGTAGGTGAAGGTAAACAAAGACTGTTACCAAATACATTGCTGTTTTGATTTTACTGCTCTTCAGAGTTAGACGTGGATGTTATCTACTGTTTTTGCAGGCAAGATTTCCTAGTTACCGTCCAACTCTTTTTGCACTCTGCTTTTACAGGTTAAATCCTTGGTTGATGACTCACTCCCTGCTCTGTTCCTTTTCTTGAAATACAGAGATCTTTTACATTACTTAATGACAAGCTTTAACACTTTGGAGCTCTGCAGCTTTGTGCACTATAGTTTACAAACCTCTAGAAGTAATTCCAGTGTAACAGGATTGGCTAGGAATAGCAGAGCTGATATGCCAGTCACTGCTATAGAACCACCCACAGTTCTGACCAGGATGTGCGAGTCTAAAACTGCCTGTTGCTCTCTAAAACCGCATGGTGAGGCAACCTCTTTAAAGATTATTTTAAACATAAACACATTTTAAACAAGAAGGCATTTTGCAATGGCATTTGACTGTCCAGAAACTATATGCAGAGATCACGGGCTGCACGAGTGGAGAGTTGTTGGCAATAGCTGTCTCTCCACTGAAAAATCGTGGGCGGTTTATCATGGTCTCTGCCTTCCTGAGCATTATACATGCAGGAAGCCTCTCTGCTTCTGCTGCCGGAAGTTACGTGACTGCTGCGGCTCAGTAGTTACAGATGCTGCTGGGTCTTACTAGACTCAGATCAGCTCTGTAGTAAATACAGAGGGTTGTTTACCCTATTATTTCCACTGTAACTGGAGTTAATCTATATAGCCCCAGTTACAGGGGAAATCAGGGTGGAGGGTTGTAAAAATGCCCCCCAAAGGTCCTTTTTGACCTTTATGAGGGACACAATATGTAAAACAAAGTATTAAAAAATGTACACACAAAATATTAAAAGAAAAAAAAGTAACCGCCACACCCCCGACAACCCTAAAACTTTGTCAACTATATGTGTCTGACAAAAAAAGTGACACCATTACACAATTTATTTTAGCGCTATTTTGCTATTAAAAAATGAATAAAAAAAATAAGAAAACATACTTTTTTTTTTTTAAATGGTTTTCTTTTTTCTGCCGTGTATATTGTGTGTGTGTGTGTGTGTGTGTGTGTGTGTGTGTGTGTGTATATATATAGATAGATTATATATCTAACTATAAAGCTTTAATGTGCAAACCTGCATGTACTATGATACAACTTTTTCTCAGCGCTGTGGAGTCGGAGTCGGTGGCTATTTTGCAGGAGTCGGAGTTGTCATAAAATGGACCGACTCAGACTCCCAAAATATATAGTAAGTTGGTCCAGTTAGTTCGATGCAAGAGGCATTGGGTCCGGCCAGTGCTACTGCTCCCATATCTTCAGCCTCATCACATGAGGAGTGTAATTGATGACATGGAGCAGGCAAAGCGCTGCTCCAGGGGAAAAGATTCCATTCCAGGGCAAACAGATTTCAGCAAAATTTTTCACCTGTTTTCAAAGAAGTAGAAGAGTTTAACCACTCATCAAAACTGACTGTGGCCGAGGCAATTCCTTTATACCCTGACATTGTTAGAGATGTTGCCCCTGTGGTCACCGCTTTGCGCCCAACCTAAGTTAGTGTAGAGAGGCCGTTCTCTAGCCTGGAAATAATGGGATCAGATGTGAGGTCATGTATGCAGGATCTGATGGAGGCGATACTATTTCTCAGAACAAATTTCAGAGACTCCACAAATGTTCCTGCAGTGTTTTGCATATTTACAATTTTTTTTGAGTCCTAAAGTCATATCCAATAAATATATTTTACACTGACAAACAAAATGGTAACAATGTTTTGAAATTGTGACTTTCAGGCCATATCTCTCCATCCACTACAGCTTTGTACATGAGGCTACTGTAATTTTATATACAGTCATCTTACATATCTTATACATAAATGTGACTTGCAAGTATTTAGCATCTGCTCAGTTACATTTTTTGCTCCTAAAATCAAAGTGTTAAAGGGGTTGTCTCACTACAAGGATGACTCTTTATGTTAAAGATTTTGTAAAAACAAGTCACTTTGCAATATGTGTCCATTAACAGTGTCCACCTATTCTAGTATCCCCTCTTGTATGGGCTGCATCAGCTCCTCAGGTCGCTATAGCTACAGACCTGTTTGATTTCTCCTGATAGGCTCCCAGCACTGGTTGCTATAGCTACAGCCTTACTTATACTTGCTCCCTAGTGGAAGCCAATAAACATGCCCTGAATTCAAAATGAAACCAAGAAAACAGGACTGAGGTAAGATGAATCAATGTAGTGAGACAACCCCTTTAATTTTTATTATTTTTTTTTAGTATTTGGTAAATCCATCTTTGGTTTTCAATACTGCCTGAATCTTTCTGGGCTCTGAATCAGATTCAAGCGTGTCTTGACCAAAATCTGATCCCAAGTCTCTTCTACACATTCCCAATGTTGGTTTCAGACTGGACTGGGTAAAAAATACATCTTTTTCTTCAACTCTACCCACAAGTGTTTAAAAGATCAAATCATTAACATTTTGCTTGTCAGTGTCGGTTCTACCTAAATAGCTTGCTTATTGTATCATAAGGTGATAAACAGCCTGATGGGACCATTTTACTACAGTAATGTTATCACTTAAACATGCGCCGTGTATGAGGGAGTCAGGAGTCGGAGGTTTGGGGAAATTGAGGAGTCGGGGCTTCGGCTTGCCGACTCCACAGCCCTGTTTTTTCTTATACCGTTTCCTGCTTCACTTGGGCTAGAAAACAAAGTGAAAGCAGTTTAAAAAACCCCACCCTGTTGATTTTCCCAGATGTTTCCTGTTCCTTTTGGGATGTGTGGTTGCAAGTCCTGATTGATCAGTCATCATATTAACCATAGAAATCTAATGCATATTTTCGGACTGTAAGGGTATCTTCACATGGCATATTGCAGCGCTGCAATACGCCAGGTGTTTTAGAAATAGGTGCTAGCCAGCACATACTTCTAAAACACGAACTGCTGGCTTCCATTATAGTCACCCTCCCTAGTGCGTAAGCGCTGAGCAGAAGTGACATGTCAGTTGCGTTCCCTGCCACGTATTCTAAGCCAGGGTAAAGGTTGGGTATTCATAGCTCTCAATGAGACCTATTAATTACCATAATTCCGAGTTTATTTCGGGCACTGAAATATGCCCCGCAATTACATGGTGTGAACATACCCCAAGACGTACTGGACCATAAGACACACGTGGGTTTTAGAGGTGGAAAATAGGGAGAAAAAATTGTGCTGAAGTATACTTTTTATTGGTACAATTTTGGGATAGATGCAACTTTTTGATCAGTTTTTATAAAAAAAAAAAAAAAATTGGGATGTGAAATGACCAAAAATAAGCACAATTTTTCGCATTTACAATTTTTTTTAGTCTTCTACTGTTTTCAGTGTACAGGATAAATGATATATTTTAATAGGTCGAAATTGTATGAATGCGGCGATACCAATTATGTGTAACTTTTCTTATAAATACTTACACATACACTTTTTCTTATACATATACCGTATTACCGTGCATTATATTACACTATTATATAGCGTACAGCTCTGGAAAAAATTAAGAGAGCACTGCAACATTTTCAGTTTCTCTGATTTTTCTCTTAAGGCCTCGTTCACACGGCTTATTCCCAACGGATTTGTGAGCCGTATTGAGCTCACAAATCCGCCGTGAAAAAGGGGGGAAACGGGGCGGGGGGAGCGGGGGGGGCGCCGCTCCCCCCCCCCTAGACAATGCTTTTTTTTTTACGGCCGTCGCCCGTAAATAATGTGATGTCACGGTCTCCCCCGCGGGGATTCCGGCGGGGGGACGACCGGTCACTGTTCTCTATAGAGCAGGGGATTCCCGTAAGAAGGACGGATTGGGCCGACTGAAGCGCAAACCCGGCGGCGGAGTACGGCCCCCAATCCGTGCCAAAATAACCGTTGAACAAAGGCCTAAATGCTATATATTTTTGAAAAAAATTTACATTATTTTATTATATTAACTACTGACATGTCTCCGAAATTCAGCAAAAAATGTTTATTTAGCAGAAAAAAGAAAACCAAAAAAAAGCAGCGCTGCAACCTCAAATAATGCAAAGAAAACAAAATTTTAAAATTTTGGTTAGAAAAAAAAGACTAAAGTTTTAAGTCGGGAAAAGTTCAGAAAACTATTTTGGGGAAAAAACCCTGATTTTTAATCACAGCTTTCATGGTCTTGGCATCTTTTCCCCAGTCTTTTACACTGCTTTTGGGACCTAATTTCCCTCCTGCACAAAAATTAAGCATTCTTCTTTATTTGAGGTTTGACCATCCCTCTTTCATTTATACTTCCCGAGGTTTTCGTCTGGGTTGTTGGGGATTGGGGTGGCCATGACAGGGTCTTGTGTGGTGCTCTTTCATCCCACTTTGACGCATTGTCCCGCAGGAAAAAACCCTCTCAGATTGGGGACATTGCCGAGAAAGGGGAAAAAGTGTCCCTTCCCGGAAACCTTGTATGCGACTTTATTCTGCGTCCCTTCCAAAGATTAACCTGCCCAAAATTCCCCGCCTTCTGAAGCTCCCCAATCATCAACACCCCCCCCAAACTTCACAGTGGGGCAAAAAGTGTGGCTTTATCTCTCCCAAATTCCCTTAACCATTAATGACCGGTTTTGGGCCAAAAAATGAAAATTAGATCACAGGAAAGATTACCCTTCTCCAATCTTTTTAAGGGCTGCAGTCTTCTAAATCTTAAGAAAAGGAGGCAACAGATGCTCATGTATCCCCCTGCTAGTAAAGCCAAAATTGAGCCCTTTTTTTCCCCCTGGTTTTTCTTTTCAACCCCTTTGGCATAGTAAAAGTATTTTTTTTTTTATTCAAATTTCCCTTTTGGCCTATTCCTAGCATTGTTTTGTCATCCATTGTCTATTGCAAGAGGTTGGAAGCCCACAGCGTTTTTTTTTTATACTTCACTAAATAAGATTTGGTTGGTAAAACCCCTAACCAAAAGCACTTAATAGAATGAGGTTTTGGGACTTTTTTTTGGAGTTAATGACACGGGAAAAGGAATGGCTTCAGACGTAGAGATGTGATTTTTAAAAACCGTGCAGTGCCCTTAATTTTTTTCCCGAGCGTGTTAAAAATAATAATTTTCAATTAAAAATTTTGTGAATATTTCTTTAAATTTTACACTTGCTAAAATCCAGTACCCTTTTCCCCCAAAATAAGACATCCCCTCAAAATAAGACCTAGGGCAATTTTTTCAAGCTTAGAAATATAAGGCCTCCCCTGAAAATAAAACCTAGTGGCATTCATTGCTACAGATCCTCTCACGCCATACATTAGTGTTAGTGGATCATTTAGATAGGTTTTATCTTGTGTGGGAGGCTACCTCGACAAGAGGGCTCCTTTAAAGGAAAAGGTATTGTAGAGTGGAGATTGGGGCCCAAAGATTCAAAAGAAACGTCAAAGAAATTCCCCCTGAAATTTAGGGGTTTGGGGATTAGAGTGATCCAAAATGATGACATGACTGTCCCCCGAATAAATGTTACGGTTTGGTAAATTACCAAGATGTTGTACAAGGAAAAAGTCGCAAGAAAATCTTGATGGGAATTTTAGGTTTTGGCTGGGTTTTGTGTTTGTGAGAACAACTAAGTTTATTAAAAAAAGGTTGATATTTTTTTTTTTTTTTTTTGGTCACAATAATTGTGAATTCGTGGCTCATGTAAAAATAACACCTCCCCCTGAAAATAAGGACCACACACTTCGTTTAGTGAGGCAAATTATCTAATACATTGTCTTGTTTTCATGGGGAAAACGGAGGTTATACATCACAGGGCAGAGTATCTTCTTGAATTCTTCTCCTCTGTATTTAATATGCTGAAGAAGACGTTCTCTTTTTCAGCCATTGTCGCTGCTCAGCTCAGGGGCTAGAGCACTTGTAAGTTTCTGCGGGTTCCTCTTTCTCCCTTGAACTGGCGGCCCTTTTATACTCCTTATTATTTGTTAAGTGCTTTTGCCTTTTAGTCTGCGTATTTTTAGGGGGGCTGGGATTTAGGGAGGCTATGGCAGGCAGAACGTGACCCATACTTGCTGTATGTTCCTCGAAGCATAAGTATTGAAAATTCTAACAAGGTAAGGCTTGAACACGATATTTATTGATGAGTGAGTTCGACTTATGTTCTTTGGTTATAGTTAGCAAATATGCATGTACCTTAAACACATCGTCAAGAATCATATCCTGTTGTCTATATGTGTGTAGGTAATTAAGGGATTGGTAGGCAATATATTGTAATAAAGTAAATGGGTGCTTAGAAAGAGATTTTGTAGGGAGGGACGTGAAATGGGAAGCTGGTACAGGCATGAATCGTGTCGATAAGCAATTGTCCTTATCACAAAAGATCTGAGCATTAAGCAATTAAAGAAAATCCAAGGAAATATCAAATGATTCAGGGGCTCAGTTCCAGAAGCAAAAGGGTGCTTACAATCCATTATAATAATAATTAAAAAAAAAAAAAAATTGCCAAGAAAAGGGAAATCATGGAAAGTTATGTGCCTCAAGGATGCAGAGAAGAATATTTCCCTTTTATGATAAGTATTCTGCACTGTGACTATGAAGGAAGTCGTGTGAACGTCCACTTTGTTTGGTCTGTGTGACTCACTCTACCTGTTGATGTGTTTATCTATTATAACTCTTAACCCCCGTTAACACCTTGCCAGTTTGGCCTCCTCTGGACAAGCCCCCAGTTGTGTAATCTGTCCGATTCACGTTTATGTGAGAATAACTGTTTGACTACTTTAACCTATCTTGTGGATTCAGAGATTGGTTTCCCTCGCGACACATTGTGCTTTAAGATAGTAATAATTTTGGCACTAAAAATGTGGTTTAGGTGAAAATATAAAAGATCGGGTTAGAGATTGGGGTTTAAAAATTTACAAATTTCATCTGATAACTTGAGAGATGCGAGTCATGGTAGACAATATGTTATCCCTCAAAATAGTTATAACTAGCATCTAACCATCTTCCTTGCTGTATGTTTGGCATCTCATTTTGTATATATCTGTTTTTTGTTTTTTACGACATTGGGGGGCTTAGTAAATTTAGGTAGTATTTTTTCAAATTTCAAAAAATTTCCAATTTCATTTTTTTAGGGACCACCAGTTCTAAGCTGACTTTGATTGACCTGTATGTTTAGATACGCCCTCATAAGTGACACTCATCTAAGAAAACTAACACACCCTAAAGTATTCAAACCGCAGTTTAGGAAGTTTAGTTAACCCGATATTGTTCACAGGAATTAAAAGCAAATTAAGGGAAATTTTCAAAATTTCACTGTTTTTTGCAGATGTAGACAATTTAATACATTATTGACATAATAGCTTAAATGTTATCAGGGAAATGCAAATTATTTATTAAATTCCCCATATTCTGCCGTTTACATAGATATCCCACCCAACACATGTTGCCCTAGTTCATATTTTGGCTCAACCACAGCCCCAAAATAGGAGGACACCTACTGGACTCTGGGTCTCATTTTCATTACGAAAATATTATGGGCCATTCATTTTTGCGGACACCTAGGTTTCCAAAACTTAATAAATACCCCTAAAAGAAAAAACATATTGGAAACAACACACCCTTAACGGAATATATCCAGGAGGTGTAGAGAGTATAATCTAAACGCAGATTCCGCCATTGTTTTTTTCTGGAGGCTTCATTTTTTACAGTATTCCGCCAATGACGGATAAATGACATGGATAACATACTAGGGGGTCGTGTACATTACAATGATATAAATTTTAATATAGTTTTTTTATGATTTATTACTTTTACCAATAGAAGCGAGGTCTTTTCGGTAGAGAGCAGAGTGGGAGGAGGGGCTGGGTGTGCTAGTGTTATTGGTCCGTATTCTACAGATCGCATAGCTTTGCTTCACTTAATTTTGCTTATGAGATGCTTGTGGCTTGTTTTTTTAGATGAGTAGTTGAATGTGTTTTTATGATACCATTAAGGGGGCATAATACTTGATCAACTTATTATTATGGTTTTTTGTGAAGCATTTTGTACAAAAAAAGCAATCGCTGTAGGTTATTTTATTTTTATTTTTTACACGGCCAATGGCGTATAATTTAATCTGCTATTTTGAAGTCCCAACAGGTTGATACGATTACAGCAGCGATCACACCACATTTGTATATTTGTTTGAATGTGTTACTGCTTTTACACAAAAATAACAACATTATTGAAAAGAAAAACACTATTTTTTTTTTTGCATCAACGCGTCTGAGACCATAACTTTTTTTATTTTTCCTGTTTATGGAGCTGTATAGACTTTTTTTTTTGCGGATTAGTTTGACATTTTTATTGGAATATTTTGTGTGGGGAACAAGACTTTATTCGCTTTAAATCTGTTTTTTTGTAAGGTAGGAATGATAAAATACTGGCAACCTAGCCAGTTTTTTTTTTTGTGGTGAGTGTTTATTTTTAAGAGCGTTACAACCGTGCTTATCCTGACAATGGTTGGGTCTCTGTGGTTGAGACATACGGTGATACCCAATTTATTAGTTTTTTTTATTTGAAAATATTTGGGGGATAAATTATGTGTGTATTGTGGTTATCAAGTATGTTGCATCGATATCTTCTATTACACTCTATTCGATCACAAGTTTTTGGGTTAAAGTATGACTGTGAAGAGAGGTTTGGTTTTGCTTGTGGAGTGGTAAAACGTGGAATGTTTTAATATTTTTAAGACTATTTTAGGATATGAAGTTTTTTTGTTTAATTTGTAAGTAAAGGTGGGAGAGTGTAATTTTGAAGTGGGGTATTTTGTGGGTGGGGTAAGAATAAGTAGTGTATTAAAATGAAAGATTTTTTGTCATACCACACGCATACCAAATATGATACTTTATTTATTTTTTGATCTTTTTAGCATTGCTATGTAAAGGATAAAGGCGATTACTTTTTTATTTTATTTTTTGTGTTTTGTTTACTTTTAACACTTTTTTTTTACTTTTTCATACTTTTTACAACTTTCCCTCCCAGGGAAATGCATGAAAACGATCGTCAGATCATTCATGCAATAGAGATCACATACAGTTTATAGCTGTATCTGGACTCCATGGCAACTGGCCTGTCACGCTGGCCCACAATGCATTGTGGCATCTGCGTCACCAGACTAACCCGGATGCTGTCACTCAGCGTCCTGGCTGTCTGGTAGGAGATTCATCAGTACCGGCGCTCAGCGTCGTTACTGCGCCCTGACTGGATTCGCGGCAGCAGGAGCTCACCCTGCCGCCCGCATCCGCGATTCACGACCACACGATGTCGCGACATTCGGAGGTTAAATCCCCCGCGCCCCGGAGCTCAACTCCGCCTGGGGGATGCAGCATATGCCAGCGTAATTACCGCTGGTTTCGAAGGCCGCGATCTTGCGCCAGTCCATTGTGAGCGGGCAAGATCGCCTTTACTACGCATACGGCAAATTTGCGGGAAACCCTACCCACATTGACCGGATGATACGACAAATGTCGGTAAGGGGTTAAAGAGTTCCACTGACGAAAAGTTTAAGAAACTGGAAAAAGGTCCTAAAAGATTACTACTGCAATGTTCTGGCCGGATACTGCTTTACTGCCTGATCCCTTTAAGATCTGATAAGAACAATAAGTTACAAGATGATTTTAAGACATCTAGAAAAGATTTTTGCCTATACAAAAGAAAGCTGCTGACTTCCTTCCTTTTGCTTTAGTTTGTCTACCAGAAAAGGTGGCAGCTCAGAAAGTCTGTATGTCTTCATTCCTTGTCGGGAGTCGTGTCCTGAGGAGTAGTGTTGAGCGATTATTATCGACAAAGTTGAAATTCGGCACAGGTTTTGGTGATCGGATTTTTTAGATCATGCGATAATTTAGGTTAAAATCTGGTGCATCATCTATTAAGACGCACCTTTTTTCCGCTTCATAATTTTGCGGCCAGCTAATCAAGATTTACAAATAGTGCAGGGTGAAGATGTGGGTGCGACATCATACTTGGATTTATGTTGCGATGGCTGGAAAAATCACATGACCTCTTTTTACTAAACATGCGTTTCATGTTCAGGGCCTCTGGGTCCTCATCACGACTCAGAGCAGAAGGATGTGGCCATCTGCTTGTGTCCAAACACCAAACCGAAATTATTTATTTCTTCACAGAGAAACCTCTACTAAATACTGTGCTCCTTACAACTTAAATTAGATGATTAAGATTTAATAAGTCAGGTAGAAATTTTTAAAGGAGCATCTACCGCTTGTAAATCACGGGGGAGCAAGGTGACCACTTTGAAGGGGGGCCCCCCGGCGAGACACTGACACAAGCTCTATAAAGAATACTGGATAAAAGTTCACACATGACTATGTACACATTGCAATCGCTTATTATTAACATTTTTCTATTGAAATATTTCCAGATATTGGCACCATCTTATAGATACACATCTTTTCTATAACTGCATCTCTTTGTAGTCAAAAACTCCACTTTTATTATCATATACATTTCCTTATAGGGTTCATTATTTCAATTTTGGCCCATTCCATCCTTTGTGATATATCCACCTTACTGACTTAAATAAGAATCCACTAGTCAGCACAGGTTGATAGTCGCCAAAAATACCTTTAATATCCAATAAAATTTCAGATAAACTTTTTTTGACTTTTGCACACTACCAGCTTTGTTCATTGAGCACCTTCACTTAAATTTGAATACTGCAATTTTTATACACACAGGTTAATTGATGAGGTCCAAAAAATACCTTTTAACACAATCCTAATAACAATTTCAATGACTGTTTTTTGCTCACTTGCGCAGCCACTTTGTTTGAAATCTACTTTGCAGTTAAATTTAATACAGCTATTTTGTATTCCACTCTCACAGGTGAATTTGATAGGTCCAAAACATACCTTTATAATCTGAATACAGATTCAGATTACGTTTTTTTTCACTTTGGTCGCAGCCATCTATATTGATAGTATCTACTTTGGCAGTTATATTTAATCTAGCATTTTTTTTTTTGATTTTGAGGGATTTGAGAATACTTGATTTTGCCTCTTTTAATACAGAACTTTCCAAAATCTCTTTTCCATACCTACCATAATTTGTATAATTTTCTGACATGAGCCGAAATTCCAGGTGGTCAGCGAGCAAAGAGGTGGAAGGACAGGAGTGTGAGAGTACTAGAGAAGTTGCACTTCCAGCGCGAGCGACAACACGCATGCCAGCGATCATCCTTGCAGGACTGTCAGCCTGTCATCGCTGGGTCAGGCCCTGTGAATCTCAATAAAACGAACACGCTCGCCAAATCTGTCCACAAGTGGTTAATCCAACCTGCATCCAGCATTCTTACCTCTCGTCCTCTAATCCATGTCACGCCACAAATTCCGCATCACATCACCAGCATCCGTCCAACATGAAGCAGCCCAATTCAACTCGTGTACCCACCACTTGATAATCCATTTTCTGCAGACCTCTTTGATGACAGAATGCGTGGGTCAGAAGGCAATGTTAAAAATCAAAAGGCAAAGGAGGATGATTTTCTCTGCTCTGACGCCCAGTAACTGGCCCATCAAGGAGATAAGGAAGCCGGTCCAATCGGCTATAATCCCCGGCGGTCCCCGGCAACGCCTTGCAAGTCCCTCTTGCATGTAGCCCCAGCTCCTGGATGCAAATTTCAGGACGACGAAGTCACCGTTTGATATGATTATGACGACATATGCGGATCCAACGTGGTCTTAGTCATCATAATTTGCTTGCGAGCGATTCAATTCACTGACGAAGAGATCGAAGACGATGGTATGTCATTAAGGTTTCCGCCTCAAAAAGAAGGGCGGTCCAGAAATCCCTGATAGGAGGGCGTGTCCGCCAGCCACGGGTCAGCGCAAACACCGCTCCTCTGCCTCCTTCGCGTTATTGCCTGTCAAAAAGGTCCACAGACCTCTCAAGCCCTGGCCTTCTTTGAGCAAGCCTCTATCACCCAGCTATGTCATATGCCCACCCTTTGCCGTAAACGCTTAAGTAAGAAATGGTCAAGAACCTTAGGTTTTAACCACCACCAAACAATGTCTATTCACATGCACGAATGCATGAGTTGAAAATGGAGGCACACTTCCAAAAAAGGCCAGACCGATGCCAACGGCCTCAACCACTGTCACACCCCTCTGTCTCCTCCCCTCCTCCCGCACCACCAACGTTCCTCTCACTGCCCATGCCTCTCTGAGTCATGTCAGGATCATCCTCCCTCAGCCCCAGCGTCGTCTTAGTACCACCCAGCCACCACCAAGACCCATCCAACCCCTTCTCCTTTCCGCAGTTTGACGACCTGCAAACGCCGTACAGCTGCCAGTCTAGCAGCCAGAGTCCTACTTTACTTCAAGTTGGGAGCAAAATAGAACGCCTTTAACCCAGAACCCTCCGCAAGAGCCAAAAGCCTGAATGTCGGCATTGCCAGCTTTTTGCCTTGGCGGAAATGTTGCCTTTGTTTCCGTCGTGTGGGTACACAGATGGGTGTGCGGCTCCACGTCCTATGCCACCTTTTGCCTGCCCCCAATAACCAGAGGATTGCCGACAGGCCATTTCTCCAGAAAACCGTCCCTGCCCTGCCAGCCATGTGACCATCTAAAATGATCAATCACAGCGGTTCTGCTTCTTGGCCAAAATTTCCATACATGAACCGACTCGACACTGAATATAACACGCCAAAGCCCTATATCTCTGTGACCAGCTAACTACAGGTTATCTGGTGGATGACCCTGGGGGTTACGGTGGCTCTCACTCAGGCTCGGCGCACTGCTCTTCAAAACCGCACACATATATCTATATATATCATATTGGTTCTTTCCCCCAAGGTCCTCTGGTGTGCATACGTGCCCACAAACTAGGCCGTTTGAAATTTAAGCGGTCTTGTAGACCGCCACACACAGTCAGGATCAGTGGACGCTCTAAAGCAACTAGTACCAGAGCGCGTGGCAGGTTGCCAAAACTTGTGCCAGCAAGGTGTGTGACTGATAACTTGCGAAATCTGGCTGGCCCGCCCTTAAAATCGGTTAGGCCGATCACATCCCTTGCCCTGGCACATGTCATGAACCTTGTCGTCCAGTAAATCTATCTAAAAGAGCTACCCGGTCTGGACTGTCCTGTCTTGATAGCAGGTCTCGAAGTCTAAGTGTCGCACTTCCGCCGTTCCGCATCCTCTGTCTTCACGTCTCCCCGCCTGGCTGCGTTGCATCCGTCACTCGCCTCCCCGCAACCGTCCCTCATTGTTGACGCGTGCAAACACGCTGGAATCCACCCTCCAATCTCCACGATTGTGGCAGCAGCAATGGCCATTACGCAGTACGAATTGACACATGGCTCTGACAAGCAGCGTGCGGACCCTCGGAGTGTTGAAGCCACCGAGAGTGGAGGCAGTAAAAAGAGCTCTGCAACCATCCTTGCCAGTTTTGAAGAAGCCACCAAAATGGTCAGTGCGGACGAATGCCCTTTCCGCATGAGCAAATGATCTTAGTCTGAACGATCGCACACAATCTGGACACGTCTGAAACAACAGTCCCCCACACGAAGGAACGACCACTGCAGATCGGCTTGACCTTTTCTCTCCGTCAAATCCACAAGGCCCACAGTTTCACATTTTCATCGGTCTTCATTGAGCAGTGTTCGTGTTCCAAGCTAATGCAAGTTCGCATCACTCTCAGGCATCATCTCACAAGTACAGGGCTTGTTGAAGCTGTGCGAGGCAAGGAGAGAGGAGTATTCCTAGACACCGATGTTTACCCACGGTCCCTGCCTTGGAAAGAGTTGGCGCAATTTGAGCGGGAGGATGATAAGGAAGATCAGTTTGCTAGTGCCCCTCGACCCTGAGCTCTTGGAAATCAAGCTCCATCCTCACATGAGTGCTTTATGCTCCATTTTCCTCCGACATGATCCTCGCAGTTACCCAACAAAATGAATCAACAGTTTA
Organism: Phyllomedusa bahiana; assembly: GCA_025379985.1. Classification (NCBI taxonomy): domain Eukaryota; kingdom Metazoa; phylum Chordata; class Amphibia; order Anura; family Hylidae; genus Phyllomedusa; species Phyllomedusa bahiana. Next base: position 24,513 of record JAODAL010002127.1, on the reverse strand, counting down.
CTGTGCCGGTAAAAAAAGAAAACTCAGGCCACTTTCCTTCCACCCCACCCAAATAGAGAGAAAAATCAGAAATGACCTTGACTGTTATTACTAGACATCAGTTGCGTCTGCTTCACTTCCCCAAATGTCACACGGTGAACAACATCGCGACGTGACACAGTAATTGGCCAAGTAGTGTAAGCGCAGCAGCAGCAAGGGGCATAAGCCTATATGGGACCTCTGGCAATCTTGTTTACCACCTCACCAACGCAAGCAAAGCAGGGCACACAACCCAAACACACAAATCAGCTTAAGATCATGGTGCACGAAACTGCTTCTCAACAAACCGATTTTTTTGTATTGCTTCCGGACCCAATAAGACTATCTTGGTATCCAGAAATGGACGAATTCCGACTGGCTCGTCACCCATAAGAATGTTGTCCCTGCCGCCCCAACCACACCATATCAGAGCGGACCTTCAGCACAGCTGAGGAGTCATTACATACAAACAGCATCCGGCTTTCCACAGATAATGTGGATCTTTGACTTGCATCAAGATGAATCAGGCATGAATCTCTGATGATGATGTGCCCCAATTGCTGCGTCACCGATTAGTTGCCCGGTCTACTTCATCATTGCCTCTTCAAACAGAAATGTCCTCTTAAATATGTTTTTTTAAATGATCTTTCTTACTGCAAATTGTATTTTCTCTTTTCCCACAGTTCATTTTGCTGGTTTTGCTGTGAGAGACTGTATAAACAGCAAGGTTTATACAACACCGTATTCCATCTTACCTCACTTAACTTAAAAGTATTCGCATTGTCAATGGTTTGAGGTCATGTAGCCAGTGAGATACATCAATAACATGGCCATTGGAACAGAAATGTGGCATTTCTCCCTCACAAATTTAAACAGTGGTTTTTTATTTCTGGCTGATGAAGTCATTTTTATAATTTATTGAGGTCATGCTGCTTTGTATTGCAGTCTATACTAACAGGTGCCTATTAGTAAAATTGTGTGTGTTTTCTAACAGACAGTTGTTCTTCACAATTTGTCCAAAGTGGCTCAAAGTCATGCTTTCGAAGAGTGGGTCATTTTGCTTTGAAATGCTGCTATCTACAGGTCCTATTATAAAAAAAATGTTGTTGACTAACAGACATTTTTCTTCAACATTTGTCGAAGATGGCTCAAGGTGATGTGTCCGTGGGGGTCGAGAAACAAAATAGTAGGAGCGAGCAGCTGTGAGTGAGGGAGGGGGACACAATACTGGCAAAATGACTTGTTTTTTACAAGATCTTTTAAAATAGCTATCAATCCCAGTATGAGAACAACACCCATGTTAATACAATTAAAAAAAGAGAAACAAAGACATGGACTGGGGATACCATCCTAATTTTAAAAAAAAATGTGCTTTCTTCTAAATTAAACTACTAAAATACTGCACATGTACAAAATAGCTTGTAAAAAAATTCCTCTGATTGTAACAAGGGAGGTACAGAAAACTTGACCAATGTAAGTTATCTCAGAGACATGGATAAAGGAGCACGACAGAGAACAAAGTACAGAGACAATTTCCTCACCAGCATCGTTAGTAAAATGGAGAAAAAAGAATGCCAAGAAAAAAGGGCAGCCTGTGGAACAGGAGCTTAACCACCAGTATTTCGAGTGAAGCTCAATGTCCGCACTCATACAGGGGCAACGCCTACCGGTCTTGACTGTTGTACTAGGACGGCTGGAGTTCTCACACTTCCGGCTTCCGCACTCTGCTTTCAGCAACGACAGTTTTCGTTAGTGCGTCATCTGGCATTTTTACCTCGGTGTTATAGATAAACAGACGCAAGCCTGGCTCACAAGCACCCACTTAACTCCGCCCCTGGCATCGTGAGTGGTGCAGCGCGTGCGCGAGTGAGAGCGAGGTCAAGTCCATTCAACTAAAATGGTGTTAAAGACTCCTTTTTTCCGCCTTTTAATCTGTGGGTCAAACAGTTTAAGGTCAGCTTCGGTCCAGACAGGGTTTGTCAATTACACCCACCCAGGGTTGCAATAAAATGGATGGTTCTTCGAAATAATACTGGCCTTCTGGCACTTTTTAATTTGTGAGATCAGTTTAAGGACATGCTGATGTACAAGACAAGATATAATGGTGTGGACTTTTTTCTGTGGCTGTTATAGCCTAATTTGTGCCTACGAATGTACACTATCCATTTGAACCTTTCATCTGATGTAATTCCAGCTTTCCACCCTGTGCTGTGAAGAATAAGGTTTGTTGCTCTCACCATAAGACTTTTTGGTCCATCGCTCATAATCGACTGCTTCATATCGAAAAAACCTATCGATGGTGGCCGACAATCGCCCGATGTCGATAGCCAACGTAATCGCTCAACACTACTGTGGAGTACTCTGTAAAGGAGATTGCCTGGTTTAAGTCAAGAATGACATTTTTGATATTGACATTCTTACAAAAAAGAAAAAAAGGCTTGACTAAAAGCGAAGATTTTACTCCATACTCTGATTCTGTCAACAGAGAAGATCCTTTTGGGATACACCCCAAAAATAGTTATGCGCAAACAAAAGAGAGAGAAACCATAAAAGTACCATAAAATTGTTCCAGGTGCGCCCACTAACACCAGCTTGTCTTTTGAGGAGAAGCCTGTGGTTTTTTTTGTTTTTGTTTTTTTTCTTGTGCATTTTCTTCCCCTTCAGCTTAAAAGCCTGTTCAAGAAACCATAATTGAAACCAGTAATTGTCTAGAGTTTTCTTCTTGACCCCCCCAGATATATTATTGACAGACTACTTGACCTAGTCATAAAAGCTTAGAAAGAGAAATGGAATCTCTGCTTCAGAAAAAAAATACTGGACCCTGCTCCTATGGTACATACAGAAAATGGCTTCTGTTTTCTAGGTGAAAAAATTATCAACTATAAAGGAAAAAAAAATGTTTTGTAATACAAAATAAATCTAAGAGGAACATCTCTTCATCACCACTACGAGCGAATAAGAAATAAATAAATAAAAAAGGCTGCTATTGCATCCTAATCTTCAGAATCTATTCCGCTCTCAGATACGTTCATATTCAAAAACGTAAAGATCTGACACTCTTTTCTAGACTCCTCCCTTTTGGCCATCATTTTCCCTCCCCTGGTCTTCTCAAAGATTCATGTGAAAGTTACGCCTTTTTTCTCTTCTCCTCAAGGGTAAATCTGCTAATCATCCCATATCTAGTAAACTTTTTGATGGCATCTGCTCGAAGAGTCAACCGCCAAGATCACTCCAAAAGAGTTTTTTTTGTTGGTCCAGTCTATACCTCATTAAGCGCCGTTCCCGACATTGGGCTATCATACTCCCTCAGCGGAATGCACACTATCTCTCTCAAATGACTTAATGCATACGCCTTGGCTATCCCCTTACATCTCGAGCCGCGCGCAAATCTCGGCTATGGAACCAGCGGTAAATTACCTGCTGGCTTTCATTCCCCAACACCCCTACCGGATTGAGCTCCGGCCGCGGGTGAAAAAACGCCTCATTACCTGAGCAGCCTTGCATGCCGCGATAATATGCCGCAGGCAGGATATGAGCTCCCCTCTCCTACGATCGGCGAGTATGCGGCGACAGAATGCCGCTCGCACCGTCTCCCTACCAGAGTGCCCCGTATGCTGTCCTGAATGGCATCCGTTAAGTGCTTGGTGACGTCACCAATGGCCCACAATGCATTGTGGGCATGGTGTCACAGTTGCCATGGCGACCTAATTGCATCAGCATAATGCTGTGCACAGATCGCCTCCTTCAAACGCAAATCTTAAACTAACGATGCTTTACCCATGGAGTTTGCTTGTTACAAATCCTCACAGGGGAAGAGGATTAGCGAAAAATTGAAAGAATGTAAAAAAAAAAAATAATACACAAACAAAAAATAAAATTAAAACCCATACACTGCCCTTTCCTTTCCCTTTACAAAGCCAATCGCCGTCAAACAGATCAAAAAAAAATAAAGTACCCATATGTGTATCGCCCTCAACGACCACCCTATATAATCCATTTAATTAACCCTATGGTGAACCGCCGAAAAACCTACAAAACGAAAAAAACAGTCACAGAATTGCTATTTGTTGTGCATCCTGCACACATTAAATGGAATAAAAAAGCATCAAAAACTCGATATAAACTCCACAAATGGTAGCCAATAAAAACGACAGTTCATTCCGCAAAAAAAAAAAGTTCTCATTACACGTCTCTTATACGGAAAAAATCTAAAAAATTAGGGCTCACTAAACAGCATGTCAAAATAGTTATTAACACAATAAAAACACTATTTTTTTTTTAAAAGTTCTTCAAATAAAAAAAAAACTATATAAATAGGTATGCGCTGTAATCAATATCGACCCTGCAGAAAAAGCTAACTGTCATAGGATACTGCACGTTGACTTGCCTGTGAAAAACTAAAAAGTAAAAAAACACTAGCTAGGATTGCAGTATTTCTTCGACCCTATCCTTCCAAAAAACCGTTTTAAAACTGCTCAATAAAGTCTGTCCCCCCAAAGAATGATACCCAATAAAAAACACAACTCATCCCTCAAAAAACAAGCCCCTAACACACTGACGTACACAGAAAAATAAAAAATTAATAGCCTCTCAACATGCGAGGCAAAAACCTTGACACACACACACACACACACACACATATGTTTTAATGTGTAAACAGTAAAACATAAAAAAAATATACTAATTGGTATCGTGATATCGTACCGAACTATCTATATCTTGTTATACTAGCATCAGCTATTGACTGCACGTTGACCGCTTAAAAATAAAAAATAAAAAACGATACAGATGCTGTATTTGTTCAAAATGCTCTCACAACAAACCTAAATAAAAAGTGATCAAAGCGCATAGTCCCTCCCATATTTACTAATAAAAACTCAACTCATCCCACAAAAAACAACCCATAATCACTGCGTAATACAAAAACTTAACTTATGTGCTATCATAACAGACAACATAAAATCGCAATTTTTTAGTAGTCCTATTTCCTATTGTGTAAAAGTAAAAAACATAAAAAAAACAATCTCAAAACTATATACAATGACAATTGTACCTACCCCCATAAAAAATATCCTTCATTGATTACGCACTTAAACGCTGTAAGAATTGAGAGCCCAAAAAACATTGGCGAACGCGTTTCCATCATTTTCATGAGCCAATGCAAAAAAAGAAAAACCATTGGGGAACACCATCACACCCAAAATGACAATACACAACACCCAAATGAGTTCTATTGAGGCTCTGCTGAATCCCATTTGGGACGGCTAAGTTTCATCCTTTCTGTAGTTTTGGTGTGTGCTTTGTAAAAGCGACATGCCCACCAAAAATCTGCGTTCCAAATCCTAAGTAACACCCCCTCCCTTAAACCGCCCTGCCATGCCCCCAACAGCATTTACACACACATAAAGGGTATTGCCAACATGGAAGAAATTTCGTAACAAGTTTGGGTTGTTTTTTTACCAGGATGTCCTTGTAAAAAATTAAATTTTTCAAGCTAAAATTGCAGAATTTATAGGAAAAATATGTGTTTTTTAAAGATAAATTTCACACCTAACGCTAAAAATTTTTTTTACAAACACCTGTGTGTCAAAGATATGCACACTACACCCTGATATAATATCCTATAAGGGTGTCATGTTCCAAATTTGGTATTTTTAGGGAGTTTATTAATTTTAGCACACTAGGTAGGGAGGCCGCAAAACTGAAATGGCCCCTAAAATAAAATCGTAATGATAAATGATACCCCCAGAGTCCAGTAGTGCTCTCCTATTCTGGCATGTGTTAGCCAAAATATCACTACGCCACTATGGGATATCCAAAAACGGCAAATCAGGGAATCAATATTAATTTGTCATTTCCCTGATCAACAGGTACCGTATTCTTGTGATTAATGCATAAAAATGAAAATCTGCAAAAAGGTAAATTGAGTCGCGCGCGTAGCGAGCGTTTCCCACATTTGCTTGTTGAAATGGCCTGGAAACTATCCGAATGTGTTGGTAATAACATCCTATAATGCGTTTTGGTGAATAGGAGTCATTTGTTTGAGTTCTGTAGATGATGTTGCGATGGTGTTGTAGAGAGGTCTAATTTTCGCGTATAGCGCTTTCGTATCTTCTTCTAGCGCCTTCTCTAGTAAGTACTGTCCCGTGATATTACTAATTCATCATTAATTTCGGCAAATTTTTGAAAATTTTAAAATATTCTTATAAGTTTCTAAGCCCCCTATATGGCCCTTTAAAAATCTCTCAAAAATCATTTAAAGCATATAGGCCAACTACACAACATATTAGTTAATTATAAACTATTTTATGACATAACCTCTACTTCTACATGCGAATTTTTTGAATTTAAATTTGCGGTATTTTTGTCAAATTTTTCAACATTTGTGTATGGTTTCACAAATATTATCAAGCATTTTTTGACCAAAATGACTTACTATCTGAAATTAGAATGTTTCCTACGAGAAAACGTACTCCACTCTCTAATCACTGATAGGTAAAGTGGTCAAAATTTATTCTCACATAAATGCACACATCTCAGATTAAAAAATGGGGCTCTGTCAAGAGCCAAAACTGGCTTCCGGCTAGAGGTTAATCACTACTGCAAATCCAACAGCAAGTGTTGAACTCATGCAACAAGCATTCTTCAGCTCTGGTTACTTAACCTCCAGCAAATCGAAAATTTTGTCCCTTATTTGTATCAGATAAATTCAGACTTATACGCTCAAGATTATTTTTAGCTTTTAGAAAATTCATCCCTTCCTTCTTTTCAAAGTTATCTAAAAACCTGCTATGGACGTAGCAGAGGAAAAAATTACATGTATTCGTGACACAATTTTCAATGATCGTTACATTTCAAAGCAAATGGTTTCTCCATCAATAAATATTGCCAGATAAATCAACTGGTCGCTTTTCCTGTGATCAACTTGGTGCAATCCCCCTCTTCTTTAGAAGTTATGTCATTTGATGTCGAGCCTCCCCAGCATTAATCAGCAGTGCAACATTAAGAGTTCTTCACGCAGCAAATGTTAATTTCACGAACATCTGTTTTCTTTAAAATTCGCATCTCCACAACCGCATAATCATGAAGTAATGAAAGTTTTTTTAGGAGATTTTTTTTACATCTAAACTGCAATATAACTATACCTTGATTTTACAGTTGTGATTGTTATCAAATATTTTTTAATGTAAATGTGTAAACATATGAGATAAATTTTTTTCAGTGAATTTGACTTCATCACTACAGCGCAAGAACTTTTCCTTCTTCTCCCCCCCAAAAAAGCCCTGTTTGACATGCCCTCTATGCTTAGTTACAGCCAAAAACCCTTCCCATTTACCTGCTCTTTATAGGTTTTTAGGTCCTAAAAATTATAGACGAAAGAGAATGTTGTTTACCTCGACCACACACATCGCGATGCATCGAGAGAGACAGATCGCGAGTCGACTGAGTCGGAAGTAGGATAAACCCAGGGGCCAGCAAATGTGTTGTGTTAAGTGTTGTGTTAAATGTGTGTAAATGTTGATAAATCGTATATATATATAATATACGAGCACACACCCATACCCGTGCGAATAGAGTATTCACCCCTCATTGAACTTTTCAACCTTTTGCACATTCAGGCTTCATACATAAAGATATCAAATGTAAGTATTTTATTTGTGAGAATCGACACAAGTGGGAAGACAATTGTGAAGTGAACGAAATTTTATTGGATCATTTTTAAATTTATTAAAAAAAATTAAAAAAATAAAGTGGGGTTGTGCAAAATTAAATTCATCCCTCCTTATAATACTTTGTAGCGCCACCTTTTGCATGCGATAACCGCTGCAAGCTGCTTGGAGTATGTCTCTATCATTTTCCACATCAGAGACTGAATATTCTTGCCCATTTTTCCTTGGAAAACACTGGAGCTCAGTAGTTGGATTGCAAAGGTCGTTTCTACTATCTCTTCAGCAGTATTTCGACTCTTTCCACATATTTCTCGATGATTTCAGTCTGACTTTGACTTGGCCATTCTAACACCTGGAGAGAAGTTATTGTGAACCTTTTCCATTGTAGATTTTTTCTTTGTTTTGGGATCATTGTCCTGATGAAGATACATCTCCGTCCCATCTCAGTCGTTTGCAACTCCAACAGTTTTCTTCCATATACTGGTCCTGGTAATTTGGGCACCATCAATCTTCAATATCAATTTTTCAATTTTAACCATCTCCCCTCTGTGCTGAAAGAAAGCACCCAAACTGATCTTCCACTGCGCCGCGCGATTTGGAGTAGGTGAGGTGTGTTCAGGGGATAGCATTACTTTTACCCAAACATATTGTTTTTGCCTTTGTACCAAAAAGATCATTTTGGTTCATTACCGAAATCATCCTTCTCCACATGTTTGGTGTCCCCAGTGCTTGTGCAAACTAAAAGGATAATTTTTTATGATATCTTGAAGAAATGGCTGTTCTTCTGCCACTTTCCATGTAACACTCATTGTTTTCCTATGACAGACTCCCCGGACGTCAGCTGTAGATCTCTGCAATTTCATCCAAATGATCATGGCATCTTTGCTGTAGTCTCTCAACATTTCTCTTTTTGAAATAAAGTTTAGCGGGACAGACGGTGTCCCTGGTAGATTTGCAATGGCTAAAAAAAAAAACCCAAATGAAATTGCGATTTTGTTCAACCCAACGCGCGTGCGCGCGTACGCGCGCGAGTCAGCGAGCTTAATATGTTCAAAAATGCATTACTAAACGCCAAATTAATAAGGTACAATTAAACACAATTCATCCCCGATGCGCGCGACATGTCTAAGTCCCCTGCACATCTCAGTATTGTAAAATATACAGAAAAGGTTATGGCAGCTCTTACTGGATGCCATAAAATGGGTTTGCTCATTAAATCCCTTTTCCTTATTTGATAAATATATGCGTTACTTAAAAAAAAAACGATTATTGTATCACCGTAAAGTGAGCACAACACAAGTAAAACTCACTTATCATAGACTCAAAGTGATCCTGGTTAAAAAGAATAATAAAAAACACCCCAAGGATTGCATATTTTCTTCGCACCCTCTCCTCCATAAAACTATTTAAAACTGATCAAATGTTTTGTGCCGCTCGCCGAGCGCGAGTTGTACCAAAACAATACCAACTCTATCTCCCCAACCCAGAACACGCCATACACATAAAAATTAAAAAGATTTCGCTCTAACTAGCATCAAAATTTATTTTTACTCTTTTTGATATAACAATGTGTTTTTTTTTTATTGATGTAAAAGATTTACATTAGTACCCTAAAGAATACGGAGAGAGATGATCACACTCACTACCATTTCGGTATTTTGTTAATCTAGTACTTAAACAAAACCCTTTATAAAAATTGATCTTAAACAATATCAAACACATATTATACTATTTAATAACGTTAACTCCTCCTCAAAATACAAGCCCATAGGATCTGCTCCGTATATAAAAAAAAGTTATCAATATAACAAAAATAACCAATTTTTTTAGACCGATTATAGTTGATATATTAAAACAGAAACACAAAATACCAAAATTTTATCATTGCAATTGTCTACCGACACCATAGTAAAGTTATCCTACTTGAACACTGAAAAATGATGCCCAAAAAAACAATGACAATACTCTGCATCCCAATCCCCCCTCTCACCATTTCATGCCTATCTAAAAAAAACAAAACTATGAACACTTGGCCCCAAATAATATCACTTCAATACTACACACCCTAGATGAATCCGAATTGAATCCAAAAGGGGAACTTCTTAAGGGTTTCACCTGTTATCGGTACTTTTGGAGATTTTGCAAATCAACATACCCCCACCCAAAATCTCGTCCAAAAGCCCAAATATTCACCCTTCCTTATAACACTGACATGCGCCACTACAGCAGTTTACATCCGAATTTACGTATTGTGAACTTGGAGCAAAATTGTCACTGGACTTTTTTGAAACAAATCACACTACACCACATATGGATATCTCTGAAAACAGCAGTATGTGGATATCAATATTAAGTTCTTTTCCCTCGTCCACAGCTAACATTTAATTGAATAATGATAACAGAATTAAAAATCTGCATGAAATAAAAGGATATTTTGACTAATTTCACACATCCACTTCTTTATGTTCCTGGTAATTGTATTCAATTTAATTACTTCTAAAATGCTGTCTTTAATTATTTACTTTAGGGTATTTTCTTAGATATTCCTTTGTTTAGATAACATAACATAAAAATCAAAGTACGTTAGAACGACTGTCACCTAAAAAAATTATATCAAATTTTCTTAGAAAATTAGAAAATTACTACTGAATTCCTAAAAGCCCCCCCTCATGCATGTAAAAAAATACATTAAAAAAAAAAGCAACCCCAGTAACATATGGTAGATGCTAGTTTATAAACTATTTTACACGTGGATTAACTATCTCTTACACGCAAAATGTTAGAAGTTTGCGAAAGGATGGTAAATCTTTCAAATTTTTCCCACGATACTTTGATATTTTTCACAAATAAAAAAGACTTTTTGGACCAAAAATAATTTTCTTACTATCAGTAAAGCAAAATTCGTCACAAGAAAAACAATCTCTGAATCACTTGATAGTAAAGTTCAAAAATTATGAACTCCATAAATGACACATGGCGAGTAGTTCAAAATGGGTCTCTATCAGAGGACACAGCTAGCTCTGCAGTAAGTTAAAACCTTTGCTTACACCTTCACGAACAGCACAAAACCTAGTTGCGACATTGTCTAACCTATCCCAGGGGGGGGAATGCGGCCATACCGCCTGTTTATCCCGGACCCCCGAGCACATTTATTTCTACCGACTTGACTGACTCCAAGTAACATTTTTCTTAAAAGCAACAGCTTGTTGTCATATCATTTTCATCTTCATCATTGCCGCTTGCCCGTTCACTTGTGGAGCCAAAATTGCAGGCGCCACCCTCCCCCCACTATCGCCAACAACTATATTCTTGGCGGCGCACCTACAATAAACTTTTCCCTGCCTGCCTCCATCCGTTCCTGAGGCGGAGGCATAAGAGCAAGATACAAAGCATAGAGAGCAGACTGCAGGGAGGGCTGACGCAAAGACAGAGAAGGAGAACTGAAGCAGCTATAGTCTAGGTCATGGTGCTCCGCAGTGCCTGTACCTTTTTAGCTCCTGACACTCACTCACACTCTATTACAAGCTTCTCTGTTTCCCACCAAAGCATACGGGGTAAAACAGGTGGCTCATTGAACAGAGCATTTATGAATACACGCCCCTTTTCCCTCCAAATAGTGTGCGCCGCGCGCGCGTGCGCGAGAGAATTGGCGTTTGCAATACAGCAAAGCATGAGGACAGTCAGGCTGTTACCTACAGGGTTATATAACCTACAGCGTAAAACTACAAGGACCAACTTCCTATCAATAGCTAATAGCACCTATTACTTACAGTTAATAATATCTATTATCTACGGGCAATATATTCTCCCTTTTGCCCTTAAAGCTATATTATAACATAATACTCTGCACATGTAACTACACTCCTTAATACTGGCTTAAAATGTTAAGAATAAGTCACAATGATACAGTTTCTAAAATTACGTCCGGCCCATTAAGTACACCAATGAGCCGATGTGACCCATGAAAAATTTGAACACCCCTACTAGTGTTTTATTTCTTAATCGGAAGCGTTAATCTGTCCCCTTAGGATGCACAACAAGACATAAGCAGATTGCGCCACGTGTCGGGAAATCAACTTTCTTCCTCCCCTCAAGCTGAATAACCGTATTGCTAACTGCTGATGGCACACTCATGCTCCTTTGATTATGAACCTTCTATTAGAATATAGTTTTCTATTCCCTTCCTTCTCCAAATTTCTGATACGTTGCCCATGTTTACGCTGTAACCCCAAATCATAGTGGTTCTACCTGCTCATGGAGTGGCGACACTGTGCGTCGTATCGAAGAGAGGCGCTCTATCAATTGAAAATGCCGAGAAAATCCTACATCTTTTCCATATGCACCCCACCCGACCCACCCCAGTTTTTTGTGCGGACATCCTTCACACAAAAACACTTTCAATTTCGAATCCCACACATTAATTCTACAAATCCTCGTCTGATTCGAGCGAATTATACAAATCTTTGTTCGATTATGCCCCATATCTCTATTTTTTTTTATATATATTGTTTTTGGGAAAACCTCAGTAAAAAAAATCTATTTGTATAGACTACAGCAGAGATTTTCTGTTGATCTAACACAACATGTACTTCTTTTTTTCAGCGAATCAAAATACTGGATCGGCTGAAGAACCGACCAAAATCCAGTGCTGTGTAGACCTAGCCTTAGAGTGATAAGTGAATAAATGAGTATTGATACTAAGCACATTAAAGATCTCAATTTTTTGAAAAGCTAAATACAGGAGCAAAAGTCAGACTCCAGCAGTCTAAGATTACTGCCCTATTCTACATAAAGCCATCGTTTTTTATACGCGTGGAATGAGTTTTTGGTAGTGACGTTAAATTGGTTTATTCCTCTTTATCTACTTTGATGTCTGGGTTTTAATTTTGTGACCCTTACATGCACATCCACTTTATGCCATGTACACATATTAAAGGGCTTGTCCACCTGTTGTTTTTGGAGAGTGCATGTATTTAATGTTGAATGTATTAGAGCGAAGACGCGAGAGAGCGAGCGAAGCAGTAGATTAGGCTCTGAGAGTCAGAGTAGGGAAAGGCAGAAAAACCCGTGTAAATATGATATAGGTATACTGCTATTACCTGTGGTGTTTGTTTATCTCCAGAATTTTCCTTTACATTTTCTTCTTTTAAACTCACTAATGCACATTTGTTGCGTCACATTTTTATTATCTGTTTGGTTTGCTAGTAAATTTTCTAACATGTAGTTTACGGAGACGTTTTGTGGAATATGGCATTTGTATATTCCCCATAATGGAAAAATTGTAGTGGAGCATTTCTGCTACTCTATGTGATACGCCTGTAGTGAGCGATAGCTTGCCAAGACTGACCAATTTTAAAAATGGATCAGTTATGACATTAAATTTGTCAATCAACCACTTAATACTAACAATTTTCCAACCTAACATGTCAAACCTCTTATTTCAGAATCGTATTTACATCGGAGTGCCTCGTAAATACTTCTAAATTGAAAAACGTTGAAAATAAGTGCCAACCTAAGTTGGGCACGTATTTGTACTATGGTCCCGACGGATTCACTCCACTCAAATTATTGAAGTGTGAATCCGCCTAATAATTGACATGCTCACATTGTTTTGTTTTCCGTCCATTGCCGTTTTCAATCCGCACGCAATCCCACAATACGCGTCTGTGAAACGACGATAGCCGTATTTTTCTATTGAAAGCAATAAATAAGCTGTGACTTTTCTGACGATTTCCACATGACATCTCAATCCTCCAATACTGGCAAATAATCCGTTGAGCGCGTCAGGCCTAAAGAAAAGTTCAGGCTATTTCAGCATAAGAAATGTATTCGTAAACAAATGTGGTGATCACAACAGCAGACTGTGAGGGGCCATTCAAATAATGATTTGAGACCTAATTTGTGATATCTTTCGGGATATCGTAAAAATGTATCCTAACGGATGCTGTGACGGAGCCATAGATTTCTATACGGCAGGCATAGCCCTAATTGGACTACGTTTGCCCTGTTTAGGACCTTGAATAGTTTCTGCACTGGATACAACAGCAAATGATACCAACAGTTAAAATTAAAAAAAACAAAATGTACACGATAACAGGTACATAACTTTAAGTAAGGAGTAAAGGAACAAATGTCAATACAAAAAGTATGAGAAAAAGTAATGCTCCCAACAGACTCAATGCACCTTTCTCCAAACAACTACTTCCTCTAGGGATGCCCTGCAGTTTCACACTGGCAGGCATATAATGCACTATATAAGTAATTTGTATTTTTGGAGCGGTCAAATGACTGCACTTTAAAGGGGTGTTCTCACCATGCTGTGTCACAGAGCCTGTTCTTCACATGTAGTTTCAGACTCTCACTTCCTGAGTAGGCTGTTGGTGGGTCTATAGCACTGATTTGCATATCAGCTTTGCTATTCCTAGCGGATCCTGTTACAGTAACATGAGTACAGGAAGTTTGTAAACCGTAGTGTACAAGGCTACAGAGCTCTAAGGGTTCAAGCTTGTCGGTAACAGATAAACAAGCTCCTGTGTTGGAGATGATACTTAGCAGGTAATGTCATCACCATGATCCTACAAGGCAGCTGGAGCAATGAGAGTACAGGCAGATGGGCAGTAACCTACAGAAACTTGTGTAAACAAGCAGTAGATCAAATGTCCTCTATCTCCTAAACAAAGCAAAATCCAAAAGCAATGTCTTTAATAATAGTATTTATTTCCATGTTGCCTACACTTTTAATGCTAATCTTTGTGGTGAGAAAATACATTTAAGTTTCATAGTAGAACTTAAAAAAATAGCAAAAAAAAAAAGTAACATGTACATTCAAAAAAAATCGATTTTCTTGTATAAAATGCAAAACTATACATAACTGGTATAGCTGCATCCATAACAACGTAAGTTATAAAATGATCACATTTACATGGTGAACAGTGGAAAATAAATGCCAAAACTGCTATTTTTTTTTTCTCATCTTTTTCACAAAAAGCAGAATAGAAAGTGATGGATTAAGTCTTGCATATCCCATAATGGTACCAAAAAAAACAGATCGGTTGACAGAAAATTAAAATGTGGCTTTAATTGTATTGACCAATAAAATAAAGTTTTCATAGTAGTTATACCATATGTTGAATGGTGTGAATTAAACCCATTCCCGTCGTTTGACATAAGTTTGTCAGATTTGAAAAGAAGTTTCTGCAGATTTTTCGTATATTTACGGCATAATCTGAGAAAACTCAGAAGCTGAGCCCGCACAATTACAGCAGGAAACCAGCTGTATATTACAGGTGAGGACTTGAGCTAATGGCTGGGACCGGCGATTACTCTGATCCCAGCCATTTATTTCTTCAGCTGCTGCAGTCAGTAGCAGCCAAGCAGTTAGAGTTTGACAGAGGATGTGAGCTTCACCTGTCTCCATCAGCACCCAGCTGTGCGATCATGGGATGCAGATAGTTGCCATGCCAACCCAGAAGCCTGACAACCACCAGGGCCATGTAAAAAGTAAATAAGAACAAAATAAAAACCTGCTCACTACCTTTTCCCATTACAAGCGCTGATCGGCCAGAAGAAATACGGCGCACACATAGCAGGCGGAGTCATGTTACTTAACCTGCACAATGAACAATAAACAAAAAAAAAGTCCAAATTGCAGGTTTTTTCTGTTCATTCCGTTGCACAAAAATGGAATAAATAGTAATCAAAAAGCATTATAAAAAAAAATAGTTATGGCTATCGGAATATAGCAGTACATAAGCATTATTTTAACTCCTTCCCGACATTGGACATGCCTTTTAAGTCCTAGCGGAAGTGACTTTCTGGACATCGTGCGGGTTCTCAAACGGGGCCCGCACTATCACAGCATGGGACCGGTATATTACAGCTGGGTCTCATGCTGTGTCGGCCCCAGCTGGAGTGGGCGATTTAATCCCATAGCTACCACAATTAATTGCAATTGTGGCAGCTAAGGGAAAGACCCAATGAGGGAGCTACCTCTGTCTTCATCGGCACTGCCGCAACGTAATTGCGGCTGCCAGTGGCTTCCCTAGCAGCCCAGAAGCCTAGCAAAGGCTAAGGGCATGACCAGGCATAGTGATTGACACTGTCTGGGCAGAAGATAACAGCTGGATATCTAGTGACATTGAATCACTATATACCAGCATCCCCCACACAGTAGCTATATTAGCACTTCAACATCACTTATTTAAGTATAGTCAATATTCTCCCATATTACAAAATTACATAGTTGATGTGGTCAACTTCTTAATGACACACAACTATTTTATGTTTGATGGCTGTTATTACCTGCAAACTAAGGGAGTGTCTATGGGAGCAAAATACTCGCCCTCCCTGGCAAATCTTGTGGTATCATGGTGGGAAGAACTGTATATTTTCACGGAGGATAATCCCTATATTCATTATATGGACTGGTACGGCAGATACATCGATGACCTCCTAATTATTTGGAGGGGCGATGTATCTGCCGTACCCTCCTTCATAACATACTTAAATAATAATCCGTTCAATTTGGTTTTCACCTTCGTCATTAATAAAAATCAAATAAATTTTTTGGATCTTGAACTTATAGGTCACAATAACATCAAGATTGTCACCAAAACTTATCGCAAGCCCACTACAGGTAACACTATAGTACATTTTGGGAGTTTTCACCCCAAAGCTACACGCAAATCCATTCCCATGGGAGAATACATACGTGCCAGACGCAATTGCACATCAGATGGGGACTTCGAATTAGAAGCCAATATCATTGGTCAAAGACTCAGTAATAGAGGTTATCCACACAATCTACTACTCAATGCACATAATAAAGCAAAATGTAGAAGAAGAACGGACCTATTAAAGGCCAAATCCAAATCCTCCAGTTCTTCTGTCACAACACCGACGCTAGTACTAAATTATACTAAACAATATCAAATTATAAAAAACATTGTATCCAAACATCTCTCAATTCTCAGAGAGGATGATATTTTAGATACCATTCTAACACAAGGATACAGAATAGTATCACGTCGAGCCAAAACTTTAGGTAACATCGTAACCTCCAATTGCTTTAAATCCAAACAACACAATCCCAATTGGTTGTCATGTAGGGGCTTTTATAAGTGTGGCTTACGCAATTGTCGCACTTGTAATTTTGTAGTCCAAGGTAAAGACTTCACAGACACATCAAGATTAAAAACATATAACATTAAACAGTTTTTAAACTGCAATTCTACCCATGTGTGTATATGGCTACGTGTTTCTTATGTAATATCCATTATATTGGTAGTACTATCAGGAAACTCAAGACGAGATTCCTGGAACACATTAACGACATAACTTCTACTGCTGATAGAAACAAGTCAGGGCTCACAAAACACTTCATAACACAACATAATTGTGATTTTTCTTCCCTCGGCATTAAAGCCATAGATAAGATAGTTAATCCTCCAAGAGGGGGAGATACAGTGCGCCTCCTAAGAGATAGAGAGGCGTACTGGATCACTGTTCTAAACACCGTCCACCCTGTGGGCATGAATATTAAGCGTGAATCTCTGCATTATTACTAACTAATATGGTAATAGGTAGCGTAGTCCCTCCCACCACAAAGGCATTTAAATTAAAATTATATCTATAACATAATTTTTGTATTTCATCTATTAATATGTTTCAATACCTATTGTTTTTATTTTGTAAAGAAGCTTCTATATGCCGTAGCCTATTGTTTCAATGCAAAGCATCTACTTTTCAATTTCTATCATAACACTCGTAGTTATGTCTATTGCGGCTGCGCGGGATTTTCCCTTACCCATAGTAGTCTTTTACTGTTGAAGGCGCATGTCCGCATATTCGTCATTTCCGGTTCCGGAACGCCGGCCGGCAACACGAGATACTAACTGTTTCTCCATTGGTGAGTAGCAATGCTTGTTTATATCTCATAATTTTATTGGATATTTTTGTCCTTTGACCAGCATATAAAATAAGGCATACGAGAAGCTTCTTCATACCGCTATGAGTAAGGGCCCAACATACTTGCCCGAAAAGCGTTAGCGTTGTTTTACACCCGTGTTGTCATCAGGGCATCCATTGCCATTTTGCTGTACACTGCCTGTGTCAGAATGCTTTTAGTTTATTTTTCTATTTTTCAATAAACGTATGCTGATTTTATTTTACTGGATGGTGCTGGATTCACTACCTTTCTCATAGTGATTGACAGTTACCATGAATTGTGGTACTGCTATGCAGGCTAACATTGATCTAAAGATCACTGATACAAGTCCGCTATCGGGTAAATAAAAAATTAGTGCAAAAGTAAAACAAAAACTAAAATAAAAATACGTGCACCGCCCTTTTCCTCTTTACCAATCGGCCCTATGAAGTAAACATATTTGGTATTGCCGCGTAAATTATTTAACCCCCACGGTGAACACCATAAAAAAAGTCACAGAATAGCGTTTTTCATTCATCCCGCAGCACATATAATGGAATAAAAAGCTATCAAGGTCATATAAATGCCAAAATAGTACCAATGAAAGTCAGTAAATGCTGCAAAAAAAAATAAAAAATCCTTCCACACTTAAAAAGTTATGGCTATCAGGAGATAGAGGTGAATAAATACACAAAACCACCTTTTTATTTTTTTAACCCCTTACTGACATTGGACATACCCATACGTCATGGTCGGGAATGGCTTCCACAAATTGAGATATGGGTACATCATGTGAATCGTGCAAGCGCACAAGCAGAGCTTGCACAATCGCAGCATGGGGCTAGCTGTATATTACAACTAGCTTCATGCTGCATCGCCTGGCAGCAGACAAATAACCCCTTAGCTGCCGCAATCAATCACGATCGTGGCAGCTAAGGGAAAGATAGATGGAAGGGGCTCCTTATGTCTCCATCGGCATTTCCACAATATTATTGCAGCTGTCAATGACTTCCCTAACAACCTGAAAGCCTAACAAAGGTTTCCGGGCTGCCTGTGACGTCACTATGCCCTGCCATGCCTTGACAATTGCATTATTGCTCTTCATTGTAACAGTGAAATGTATGGTTATCACCATAATCGTATCGACCTACAGAATAAAACTAACTTGTCACATATTCTACATGGTGAACGCTAATAAAAATAAAAAAGGATTGCAGTGTTGTCTTCACCCTGGCCTAAAGGGAATCTGATTTGCAGATTTCTCAATTCATTGGTCTGTATGTAACTTTCTTGCTTGCACTGCTTGAACAACATTTAGAGAGATTAATTATCGCAGCTTCATGTACATAGGATTTGGTTAACAGGATCATTCCCATTGACTTCTATAGGAGAGTTTTCTAAACATGCTGTGTGATCTGTGCAGGGAGGGGGAGAAGGTGGACTGTGACATATACACATTGGTGTCACCTTTCAGTTTGACCCTGCATATATTGATTTTGAGCAGACTACTGAAAATATTTCTCAACAGAACAGGAAGTGTCAGACTATTAGGCTTAGTGTCCAAAGTGAAAACTGTGGGACTTAAGAATTTATAAAAAATATTGAAAGTGATATGGAAAATAAAAAAATAAAAAATTAACATAAACATGAGTTTAAACAAGAAGTCTTTTTTTGATGACATACCTTTTAAAAAAAAGATTTAAAAGCAATCAAAAAGCCTTGTCCCCACACAAATACCAATAAAAATGTCATTTCATTCCACAAAAAAACAAGCCCATACACCGCTCCGTACACAGAAAAATAAAACTGTTAAGGCTCTCAGGCTATGGCAATTCAAAAACGTGTGTTCATTTTTGAATAAAAGTGTTTTTTTGTGTAAAAGCAATAAAACTAAAAAAAAAAAAAAAAATACAAATTGGTTATCGACCTGCTGAGTAAAGCTAGCATGTCATTTATACCACATGATGACTGCTGTAAAAAAAAAAAATTTTAGAAAAGCATTTCTATTGTGTAAAAGTAATAAAAAATAAACAATATAAAATGTATATCGTTGTAACTGTACTAATCACATAATAAGGTTATCTTGTCATTTATACCACACAGTGAACGCTGCAAAAGTGAACCTTGAAAAACAATGGCGGAACTGTGGGGGGAGGGGGGAGTTCCCCCACAATTTTTCATTGCCCAATGCTTGGGGGGGGGAGCCATGGTACACCTGTGACTCCAAATTACACATTACAGATGAGATCCATGAGGGGTGTTGAATCCAAAATGGGGTGACTTGTGGAAGGTTTCACCTGTTCTGGTACTTTGGGAGCTTGGCAAATTTGTCATGACACCCACCAATATCTGCGTCCCAAAATCCATATACCTCTCCTTCCCTTGGACGCCCTGCCATACGCCCAAACAGCAGTATTGCCGAACTTGGAAGAAATTGTGTAACAAATTTTGGGGTGCTTTTTTTTCCAGGATTCCTTGTAAAAATGAAACCTTTTCAGCTAAAATTTGCAGATTGCTGGGAAAAAAAAACTTTTTTTATTTCCACAACCCAACGCTAAAAAAATTTGTCAAACACCTGTGTGGTTAATATACTCACTACAACCCTGAATATATTCCTAAAGGGGTGTAGTATCCAATAGGGGGTCTTTTTAAGAGTGTTAAAGGGGATGTAACGCTTCATCAATTCGGCTGTTCTCTTGTAGCTTGATTTTTTCAGTTCCTGAAATCCAGGGGCGTTTCTTCTCCTCCCAGCTGGGTGTTTCTTAACTGAAAGGGGATGACATCATCCTCCCACTTCACTGTTCATGCTGGCTCCCAAGTCAGTGTGTTCCACCCCCCGGCCCCCCTCCACACGTCACTGTCGGTCCTCTCCTTTTGCAGTCTTACTTTGTAAGAGCTGTTTACATACCACAGGCCTGCATTCAGACAGCCTTCTATGAACTCAGAGCACTGATCTCTTCTCCTTTCACAGCTGGAGATTTGTTACAGTTGAATCCCGTCTTCTGTGAACTCCTCCAGAGCACAGATCCGTCTCCCTTCTATGCAGGAGCATTAGGCCCCGAGGCACAATTCTGCTGTTTTCTGATTATAGAAGCAGCTGCAGTGTCACTGAGGAGCTGGTGGCTGTGCAGAGTGAAATGTTGCCGGCCCATTATTCTGAGTGAGAGGCGCAGGAATGCATGCTCCTGTGAATACGACCGGAGGCCAGACAGAATGTAAATTGGTAGAGCCGGCAGCCTACGAAATGCAAGGAGGTGGGATCCGACCGGCACTGGGGAACTGTGTTTACAGAAAATGAAGATAAGGCAGACTGTGAAAACAAGACAGCTTTGCAAATGACATCCAATTGCAAAGTTGCTTGTTTTCACTGTCCCCTTATTAAGAAGACCATTTACTGTAATGATACAACCCCTTTAAGTTTTAGTAACTTTTGGGTACTCATTTTCATTAAAAATTGCTTTAGGCACCATTAAAGGTTTGCAGACACTGCACTAGGGCCACATGTGGGAGATCTCTAAAAATGGCAGAATTGGAGGGAGTCAATGTTAAGTTGACTTTCCCTATTCTCTACTGTGTTCCAGGGAATCATGGATAAAAATTTAAATTCTGCCCAAAAAAAAGTGAAGTTTTGAAATTTCACCTCCACTTGCTTTAATTTCTGTGAAACATCTAATGGGTTAATAAGCCTCCTAAATGCTATTTTGAGTAATTTAAAGGAGTGTAGTTTCTTTAATGCAGTCATTTGTGGGGATATCGAACATACAGGCCCCTCAAAGCCACGTCAGAAGTAGACTGATTCCTAAAAAAATTTTGTTGCACATTTTCTTGACAATGTGAAATATTACTACAAAATTTCTAAGCTCCCTAATGTAAAAAAGTAGACATTTAAAAAAATTATGCCAACGTACAGTAGATATAAGGCAGATACTAGTTCCCAACTATTTTGTGGGGAGTAACTTACACGACATTTTTGAAATTTGAGAATGACAACATTTATTCAAAATTTTCACTATATTTTTTCACAAATGAACAAAGATTATTTGTACCGAAATTTCTTACTAGATTAAATGTGTCACAAGAAAACTGTCTCTGAATCACATGGATAAGTAGAAGTATCAAAGTTATTCCCACATAAAATGACATGTCAGGTTACAAAAATGGGCCTCTGTCGTCGGTCAAAACTGGCTGTGGTGGAAAGAGGTTTAAGAAGTCTTTGTGTAAAAGTGCTACAAAATACAAATTTGATATCGCTGTAATGACCTACTGAGTAGAGTTAACGTGTCATTTACACTGTGTGGTGAGCGCTGTAAAAAATTTAAAAACACTGTCCAAATTGCTGTTTTTTGTTCATCCCTCCTCCCAATATCTTTAATAAAAAACGATCAAAGAATTATATGAACCCTAAAATGGTACCAATGAAAACATAAACTCATCCTGGAAAAACTGGCCCTTATACAGCTTTATATGCTGTTTTGGCTCTCATAATATGGCAACATAGCTTTTTTATTTTGGAAAAGTAGTGAACCATAAAACTAACTTTGGTACCACTGCAATCGTACTGACCTGCAGAATATAGGTGTTGCATTTTCAGTTACCCAGGGCAAAATTAGTAGCTCTAATTATAGTATTATGTTTTAATGAAGTATTCATTTCTGTTATCTATTAAAACATTTTATCATATGTTTTACTTTAAAAAGAATTATATTTTGAAGAATTAAAATTACATTTTGATGGAAATGTCAGTGTTTAATGTAAGCACTAACTAAAGCCGAGTGTAATCAATAATCCAAAGCTATTGTATGCTTGACAAAAGGTCTTTTCTTCGGGTTTCTCCCTTTTATTCTCTGCCTCTATAATTATTCTATTTGCCTAGGGCCATCCACATTCATGGTTTGTACCTTATTATGTCTGCAGCATTTGTAGCATCATAGCGATTCGGTGTTTGGTCCTTGAAGCATGTTTGTATGCATTCAAAATGTATTAGGACAGTAGGAACAAAAGCAGAAAAGTGATTTCATTACTACACTGATCAGCTGATTTCAGGTCTGATTTACATTTCTATAGACCGTGGTTCACTGAAAGGAAATTAATTTTGGCTGTGACCTATTCTCCAGCTACACTTTAGAAAAGAACCATACCCTTGCAGGTATTACATTGTACAGTCATGGCCAAAAGTTTTGAGAATGATACAAATGTTAATTCTTACAAAGTCTACTGCATCAGGTTTTATCATGGTAATTTGCATATACTCCAGAATGTTATAAAGAGTGATCAGCTTTAAAAGGAGGCTGGTGCTTGGCATCATTGTTTCTCTTCTGTTAACCATGGTTATCTCTAAAGAAACGCATGCCGTCATCATTGCACTGCACAAAACTGGCCTAACAGGGAAGAGTATCGCAGCTAGAAAGATTGCACCTCAGTCAACAATCTATCGCATCATCAAGGAATTCAAGGAGAGAGGTTCCATTGTTGCCAACCAGGCTCCAGGGCGCCCAAGAAAGACCAGCAAGCGCCAGGACCGTCTCTTAAAAGTGTTTCAGCTTCGGAATCGGGCTACCAGCAGTGCAGAGCTTGCTCAGGAATGGCAGCAGCAGGTGTGAGTGGCATCTGCACGCACTGCGAGGCGGAGACTCATGGAGCAAGGCCGGGTGTCAAGGAGGGCAGCAAAGAAGCCACTTCTCTCCAGAAAAAACATCAGGGACAGACTGATATTCTGCCAAAGGTACAGGGAATGGACTGCTGAGGACTGGGGTAAAGTCATTTTCTCTGATGAATCCCCCTTCCGAATGTTTGGAACATCTGCAAAACAGCTTGTTCGGAGAAGACAAGGTGAGCGATACCACCAGTCTTGTCTCATGCCAACTGTAAAGCATCCAGAAACCATTCATGTG
The DNA here is from genome assembly GCA_025379985.1 of Phyllomedusa bahiana. Taxonomy (NCBI): domain Eukaryota; kingdom Metazoa; phylum Chordata; class Amphibia; order Anura; family Hylidae; genus Phyllomedusa; species Phyllomedusa bahiana. Next base: position 1,009 of record JAODAL010002127.1, on the reverse strand, counting down.
TGGGGTTGCTTCTCAGCCAAGGGAATCGGCTCTCTAACAGTCTTGCCTAAAAACACATCCATGAATAAAGAATGGTACCAGAATGTCCTCCAAGAGCATCTTCTCCCAACCGTCCAAGAGCAGTTTGGTGATCAACAATGCCTTTTCCAGCATGATGGAGCACCTTGCCATAAAGCATAGGTGATAACTAAATGGCTCAGGGAACAAAACATAGAGATTTTGGGTCCATGGCCTGGAAACTCCCCAGATCTTAATCCTATTGAGAACTTGTGGTCAATCATCAAGAGACGGGTGGACAAACAAAAACCAACAAATTGTGACAAAATGCAAGCATTGATTGTGCAAGAATGGACTGCTATCAGTCAGGATTTGGTCCAGAAGTTGATTGAGAGCATGCCAGGGAGAATTGCAGAGGTCCTGAAGACGAAGGGTCAACACTGCAAATATTGACTTGCTGCATTAACTCATTCTAACTGTCAATAAAAGCTTTTGTTAATCATATGATTGCACTTGTATTTCTGTATGTGATAAAAACATCTGACAAACACACATAAAAACCAGAGGGCAACAGATCATGTGAAAATATAATATTTGTGTCATTCTCAAAACTTTTGGCCATGACTGTATAGTAGTGTGTGGCAATACAGTGTGCAGGGGACCATTTATGACCAATATACATTTGTTTTCTTAATGTAATTTCATATGTTCTAGCAAACAATTAAATTGAAGATAACATTTTTAGAAGTAGAGCTACACAGAATAAAGCTGGCCAAGTATGTAACACACCCCTATACACGCTGGTCTCCAAACATAAGCATCCCTTTGTCTCCTGGATAGGTGGGCAATCCTCTTAAAATTAGAAAATTCAATATATTAGAATTAAAGCTCATGAAAGCTGCTATCAGACACCGCTTTCCCTTACATAGCCCTATCAATGCTTGCAGCTCAAGCAGTGTTCATTAATTTCTATATACAGCTTATTTCAAAGTCAGCTATACATATGGTGTTG